>CAUYON010207280.1:0-11377 GCA_963573935.1 Arctocebus calabarensis
GCGCCTGTAGTCCCAGCTACTTGGGAGGTGGAGGCAGGAGACTCGCTTGAGCCCAGGAATTGGAGGTTGCTGTGAGCTGTGATGCCACAGCACTCTACCCAGGGTGACAGCTTGAGGCTCTGTCTCAAAAAAAAAAAAAAAGTGGTAACTTTTTATTGAAAGTGCTTATTGGAGTTAACCTGAATTATGAAAAATAATAAAATTACAGAACATACAAAATATTATACAGATATTTTTAATGACTAATAGATTGTATATAATTGCAGATTATGTAATTTCCTTTTGTCTGTGGGAATGGGTCCTTTGAAACATAAGGGTGATCCTTTGACTTTATATATTTGAGTCTTATGTGACTTTACAGGAATGTATAATATATAAAATTATGAGATTCCATCCTTTATTCAATAACTAGTGACATTTATCATAGAATATGATACATATCATATTTGTATCCAAAATATACCATCATATCACATCATATAGTGATATATATTACAATTACTACTTGTATTATAGACTATATGTATTGTGTTATGATTTATGTTTTACTATATATACTATATTATAATTTCCGTTTTATAGATGTAAAAATTGATTTTCAGCAAAGTTAAGTAATGCAATCATGGTCAATAGCTTAAAGTACCGATAGTTACTTGAACACTAGAAAGTTCCCTGAACTTACCTCTTGTATTACTCTTGTCTTCTTTAACATTAAATAGAATAATCCAGAGTTAACTTTAGAATAGAGCAAAAGTGGGAGTATTACACAAATACTGTAAAGGCTGTAGTATTTATAGTAGATTATATTGACATACTACATTTGCTAGAATACATTTATTACGTTTACTTCAATACAGAAGCTAATACTTTGCTAATATATATAATAAAACAAATCATGAAACTTTATCTAAAAAATTATTTTAGAAGGAAACAGCAACAGGATGTTCACAACAGTGGTAATGGTAGACTGATAAATTCTGGATAGTATCCATTCTGCTATTGGATAAAGTTACAAAGTTTGGGACATAATAAAAGTAATAAAGATGTTATTGTTATCAAGAAATGCTTCACTTACCCGTTTGACTCAAACATATTTAGCTCCTACTATGTATGTGGACCCATATACAATAATGGGTAGGACATTATTGTTAGCGAGCTGAAAATCAAGAAGGGGAGGTAAGGCTTATGTGAAAAGTGGCAGAATAATCTCTCACAAATGGAACAAGTGCTGTAAGTTGTTTCAACAAAGGATGCGGGGAAGAATTGCTTCTATCTGGAAAATCAAGGTTTTAGGTTTTAGTAGATACGGAGCAAAAGTCCTTCCTGGAAAAAAATTTCCTTTTTTTTAATTGAAAAAAAAATGCAAACCTGCTAAAGGACTAATGCAAATTAAAAACATGTTTTGGAAGCTGGGTTGATTTCCTACCAACTTTTTCTGTTATCTTTTAGAGCTGACGGCTTTATGGTGTTTTGTCAAACTTTTATCATGTGCTGTATCACCAGAAAATTTTCTTTTCTAGAAATAAATCCCAAATTTACTTGGCCAGTTGGTCATACAGTGCTATAATGAGTTTGGAGAGGGTTTATTTGGGCTGTGAAAGCAATTCAAAAATAATAATGATGACCGAATACAATTTTTGAAAATGCATTTTACATGCTATCTAGTGAAGTTCTTTTATATTGTTGAAGGGATCCAATGTACTTTTATATAGTAGAAATTTTAGCCTTCACAAAAAACTCTTTAAATAATGAGAATATTATTTAAATATTAAATTTCATATTTATGTTACATTAAAATATTTCTTTTTTTTTTTTTTTTTTTTTTTTAAAGTGCCTCAAGCTGTCCCCCTGGGTAGAGTGCTGTGGCATCACAGCTCACAGCAACTCCAACTCCTGGACTTAAACGAGTCTCTTGCCTCCGCCTCCCAAGTAGCTGGGACTACAAGCGCCCGCTACAACACCCGGCCATTTTTTGGTTGCAGCCATCATTGTTGTTTGGTGGGCCCAGGCTGGATTCGAACCCGCCAGCTCAGGTGTACGTGGTTGGCGCCTTAGCCGGTTGAGCCACAGGCGCCGAGCCTAAAATATTTCAATATTAATGAACAGAAGTAAGAATTTTTTTAATGATCAGTACAATGGAAGGAAAAACTTGAAAGCAGACATTTTATTGAGGATCCCAGTCAATTGCAATTATTAGAGGTGTTGCTTGAAGGGATATTTAGAAAGAAACTTTAGGTAAGTACTTTAAGGGTAACATCCTTTGGAATGTGCTTCTGCTTTCTGTTATTTATACAAGTAACTTTAGCAAACATAAAATATTTTGTTGAAAGAGATAATAAGAAAGAAATGAACTCACTGAGTCTATAGAAAGCATTAACAGATTTCTTGCTTTATACCAAACAGTCTATTGAATATGGTGGGATTATTCCAAGGTTTCAGGCTGAAGCAGTGACCTTCTGTTTCATTTGTAAGTAACTTGGCAATTAAGACAGTTGAGAACATTTGAAGTATAGGCTTAGTGGTTGGTCTTAGTTTCATCGTGACAGTGGTGTAAGGTGGATTGGATGCATGTTACCAGTTATTACCCATTATTGAATGCAAACTAACTAGAAAGTGGCAAAGTCACAACTAAAATTCTGATTGCCAATACCTGTGAAATAGGTTCTTTCCATTTTTTACCACTGCTGTCTTCCTAACTTACATTTAGTCTCAATAAGCCAAAATTTTGATAAGTCCACACTGCTCCAAAGAAATGTCACCTTCTAGTGTCTAGCTTATATGAAATGCTCAGTGACTATCAGATGAATTCTTATATTCTTCCAAAATGCACTTTAAGAAGGCTTACAAAGGCTCAGCACCCATAGCACGGTGGTTACAGCGCCAGCCACATGCACTGAGGCTAGCTGGTTGATGCCCGGCCTGGGCCACCTAAACAGAACAGACAACTTTAACAAGAAAATAGCAAGGCTTTGTGGTGGGTGTCTGTAGTCTCAGCTACTTGGGAAGCTGGGGCAAAAAATCGCTTAAGTCCAAGAGTTTGAGGTTGCTGTGAGCTGTGATGCTGTGATGCTATAGCACTCTATACAGAGCTACATAGTAAGACTCTGTCTTCCCCAACCCCTCAAAAAAGACTTTAAAAAATTCCTAGAATAACAGCCCAGAGAGCAACCTAGTCAATTCTGAAAAAGATTGTGAAGTTGGAGGCATCCATACTCTTCAAAGAAAATTAGGGAGATGGCTCATGCACTTACAGTTATGCACTTATAAGTTCAGGCATTTATGTGCCAAGGCTTGGGCTAGGTGCTAAGAATACAAAGGGTAAAAAAAACATGGTCTTTGTCCTAAAAGTATAGGCAGATCTAGGTAGAAGCAGGGTATTCTTCTAATCATTTAAAAAAAGAAAAAAGGAGGTGGAGAATAGCTTAAGCCCAAAGGAGGAAGAGCCAGATTAGTGTAGTCTGGTTTAGTTTATTTTCTTCATTAGATCTTTACCTAAAAAATGGCCTAGATACTTTTAGAAATATTCTTTAGTTTCTTTTAAGTACTTCTAATCGTATCAGAAAATCTTTCTCTATTTAAGCATGTACTTTTATAAGTTTTTAATTTCAAAAACTGTTAGTACATTTATTGTATAATACATTAAATGTGTATGATAAATTGTAAAGGCATTGTGTCTTTTAATACTTCCAGCCCCAACTCATAGGCAGCAGGTGTTTATGACACTTAAACATGAATTTACTTTTATTTCTATGACTCTAGCTTTTCAGAGGAATCCTAACTGAAGATCTATAGCAAATACTTTATTTTGCAGAAATATTCATAGTCAGTATTTACAAATACATCTTTCTGATGAAAGTGGATATACTTGTATGGAGATTTTAAAATTCATTTTGTAGTAGTGAACTACTTTTCTTTATTTAGCCCCTTTTCTTCCTCTAGACAACAGTGGCATTCTGTTTGTCCATAATAACCCATGTTGTCAGCACTGTTATGCGTCCTTTTATATTTTTCTCCATGTCCATGAACATACATACACATAAAAGTTTTTTGGTCACTGCTTATAAAAATGGAATATGCCTTTTGAAACTACTGCTCATCTTTTTCTTTTTTTTTTTCCATTCAGTACTGGCTAAGGGAAATCCTTCTACCCAGCTGCTGTAGCTCTAATCCACTAAAAACCTTGTTGTATAGTATTTCAGGGTATGGTTTCTCCATAGTCTGCTCAATCATTCATTTATTAATGGGTGATACCGTGTTTCTTGTTTCTGCCACTGAAACCAGTGTTGTAACAAATATCTTTATAGCTGGACCCTGACAGACCTAAGGTAAGGGATAGATAGAGTCCCAGAGAGAGGTTTGTCTCTTCACAATGTACATGTGATTTTAGTTTTCATAAATGTCACCACATTGCTTTAATAAGAATAGAGGACAGTTCACATTTTAGTAGTAGTGCACATAAATACCCCTCCCTGAATCTCCGTCAGTAATAGTTGACATTTTCCCTGTGTGGTAGTTATATAGTGATATACCATTGTTACTTTAATAACAGGTATCTCCTGATTGCTAGTGATTTTGAACGTATTTTCCTATGTTTGTAGGCAAATTGGAATTTTTCTAAGAATTGCCCTTTCATATTCTTTGTCCATTTTTAAAGTGTGGCTGTTGTCCTGCTGTGGGAATTCTTTATGTATTATATCCACTAACCATCTGTCTGACATCTGCATTGCAAATCTTGCCTGTTTAAGAGGTATCTTTTGATATATGACATTTTAAAGTTTTATATAATTTGTTTTTTATTTGGCTTGGTGTGCTACTTTGTATAAATATTTCTCCATTGATAAATGTAATCTCCTATACCTAGGTTTATTTTTTTCCCTATTTGGTCTTATCTTTAATCTGTTTGGCACTTCTGTGTTTAAGAGAGGTGGTCCACTTTTACTTACTTTCGGGTGTAATAGCCATACTATTGTATCAACACCATTTTTGAGGCAATCTGTCCTTTTCCTAGAGAATATATATTTCACATTTGTCATATCTTACAGTTTCATGTGTCTTACAGTACCTGATACTTTCTTTCATAATTTTCTTAGGTATTCTCAGACATGTAACTAACATTGATTTGTAAGAAACATTTTATCCATGGGCAAAAAATACATAAAATCCCTGTTTTTTGTTGGGATTCTAATTAGGACTGCATTAAATTATACATAATACTGGGATAATTAATATTTTCATGTTTTTTATAGTGCATCATATTGTCTTAATTTAAGATGTGGCTGTTTTTCCATTTGCTCATGTCTTATTTTTTGTAGTCCAAAAATATTTTCATATTTTCTTCATGGAGGTCATTTTGTCTTTAATTTATTTCTAAGTAGTTTATGGTTTTTGGCTATTTTCTTTTTTTTAATTTCAGGTGAATGCAAGGGTATAATATGTTATAGTGTTTGTGTTTACTAGGTAAGGTCCCTGTCCCTCACCTAGGAGGTGTGCCGCCTACCCTTCATTACACCGTGCCCATTAGACGGAAGCACACCAACCCCCTTCCTGCCTCTCCTACCCTCTCCCTCCATCTTGAATTAAATTGAGTTTTTCTCTTGTGTGGGCATGTATCATTTCATCTACTGGCTTTATATTAGTATTGAGTAAATTGGATACTTGGTTTCCCATTATTTGATAATTTACTAAAAAGAATGTTCTCTAACTCTATCAACGTTAATACAAAGGATGTAAAGTCTCCACCTTTCTTTATGGCTGAAGAGTATTCTTGGCATACATCTATGGCAGTTTATTTCTCCATTCATGAGTTGATGGGTATTTGGCTGTTTTCTGTCTATTGAAATAATAATAGTTTTTTTTCTTAGTCTGTTTATATAGTGAATTGTCTGAATTGATTTTCAAATGTATTGGAATTGTATTGTTTATATAAGTCATAATTGGTCTTGATGTATTGTTTTATTATCTATAGCTGGATTTGATTTTCTAATATTTTGTTAAGGATTTTCTTTTTCAATAGGACATAATGGTTAGTAGCTTTTTCCTTTTCTTTTAATGTCTTTGATTTTGCTTTTAGGGTATTACTAGACTCATGAGTAGGGAAGTTTTTATCCTTTTCTACTTTTTATGTAGAATTGGTACTGTTTTCTTCCATAGAAGTATGAGAGAATTCACCAGAGAATCCATCTGGGTTTAGGCGCTGTTTGTTTATTTCTTTTTAGAAAGATTTTAAATCATAAATTTGATTTGATTTATTTAATAGATATAGTACTATGTGGATTATATACTCTATAGATTATGTATTTCTTTTTGAGTGTTTTGTTTGTATTTTTGAAGGAATCTAGATCTTTAATCTCAGTTTTTGAATTTATTGGTATGAGGTTGTTCATTTTATCTCTTTTTCTTTTAATGTTTGTAGAATGTGTATATTTTTTATTTTGAATAAATGTTTGTAGAATGTGTAATGTTTGTAGAATGTGTAGTGGTATATTTTTTATTTTATTGAAGTTGGTGACTTGTTATTCCTCTCTTTTTTTTCTCTCTTGGCTTTATTTATTTATATTTATTGAGACAGTCTCACTCTGTTGCCTAGGCTAGAGTGCTGAGGCCTCAGCCTTGTTCACAGCAACCTCAGACTCCTGGATTCAAGTGGTCCTCCTGCCTCAGCCTCCTGAGTAGGTGGGTCTATAGGCTACAGGTGCCTGCCACAACATCCTGGCTAATATTTCTATTTTATAGTGGAGCAGGATTGTGGCTCTTGCTGGTTTCCAACTCCTGAGCTCAAGGGCTCCCATCTTGGCATCTGGAGTGCTAGGATTACAGGTGTGAGCCACTGTACCTGGCCTGCTTTTCTCTTTTTATCTTAATCAGTCTAGCTAGAGGTTTAACAGTTTCATTAATGTTTTGAAATAAATAGGTTTTTAATTTTATAGATTTTTTTTTCCTGCCATTTTTCTGTTTTCTATTGTAATTCATTGATTCCTAGTCTATTACTTCCTTCTTTCTGTCATAGCTTTAATTTGTTATTTTTCCAGTTTAAGATGGAAGCTTAGACTATAGAGACCATTCTTTTTTTTAATATGATAATTTAATGCTATAATTTTTGTGTTCTTTTGGAGACAGAGTCTCACTTTGTCACCCTGGGTGGAATGCTGTGGTGTCCTAGTTCACAGTAACCTCAAACTGTTGGGCTCAAGCAAGTCTCTTGCCTCAGCCTCCTGAGTAGCTGGGACTACAGGGGCCCGCCACTATGCTGAGCTCAGGAGATCCACCTGCCTTGGCCTCCCAGAGTGCTAGGGTCAGAGACGTGAGCCACTGTGCCCGGACTTAATGCTATAAATTTTATTCTGGGAGCTATTTTTAGTTTTCATTCAGTTCAACAATGTTCTAATTTCCATTGTAATGTCTTCTTTCACTCTGGATTATGTAGAATTATATTGTTTAATATTCATATATTTGGAGAGGTTGCTAAGATTTTCTGTTAGTGAGTTCCAGTTGAATTCATTTTTCTGAGATTTGTGGTACAACCCCGAATGTGGTTTATTTTGTTGAATGCTACAAGAACAATTGGAAACAACATATCTTGTCATTGTTGGGTGGAACACTCTATAAATATATCAATTAGGGCAAATTGGCTAATAATGTTCTCCTGTTCTGTATTGTTACCAGTTTTTTTTTTTTTTTTTGCAGTTTTTGACTGGGGCTGGGTTTGAACTCGCTTCTTCCTGCATATGGGGCTGGTGCCCTACTCCTTTGATCCACAGGTGTTGTCCTTTTTTTTTTTTTTTTTTTTTTTTTTTGCCTGCTTGCTCTGTCATTTATTGGGAGAGGAGGGCTTAAGTATTGAAGTACAGTTGTGGATTTCTCTAATTCTCTTTTCAGTTTGATAGTTTCTGCTCTATGTATTTTGAAGCTCTGTCAGGTCTGTGCACATTTAGAATTGTTTTCTTGGTGAATTGACCTCTTTATCACTTTTATTTATCTTTTCCTCTTGTCGAAAATACACAGTTGGTTTTTTAAATCTTACCATCTCCAGCTTTTATTTATAATCTTTTGGCCATTTCTATGCAGAACAATTTTTATGTGGCTGTGTTTCTATCTATAATTTGCCATTTGTTTTCTTTTTGTCTCATCCTGTTCTTATTTCCCTTTTCTTACTTTCTTTAGGTTTGATTATTTTTTAGCATTCTGTTTTATTTCCACCATTGGCTTAATTAGTTAAAACTCTTAGTTTTATATCTCTAGTGGTTATGGTTTACACAATACACTAGGAACTTCTCACAGAGGACCATCAGCTGACACTTTATGATGATATGACTTCATGGTGTCAGAATCTTACGACAGTACACTGCATTTTTTTCTCATTGTTTGTGCTATTTTTTTCATGTTTTACACCATGTGTACACCATGCGTAAGTAAAACATACATTTCTTAGCTATTATTTTTGCTTTAAGTTACGTCTAATAGAAATCAGGAAAAAAGAGTATTTAAAAATTTTTATTAACATTTTTTGCTTGTTCCAAGGTTTTTTTTTGTTGTTTAGATACAAATTTCTATATAGGGTCATATTTATGTAAAGAGGCTGGGCACCATGGCTCACACCTGCAATCCTGGCACATTGAGACGTCTATATAGGAGGACTGCTTGAGGCCAGGAATTTGAGACCAGCCTGAGGAAGAGTGGCACCCTGTCTGTACAATAATAGAAAGATTAGCAGCCTGGTGATGAATACCTGTAGTATCAGCTAATGGGAGACTGAGGCACAAGGATCCCTTGAGCCTCCTAGTTGCAGTGAGCTATGAAGATGTCATCGGGCAGCCTGAGTGACAAGAGCGAGACCCTGTCTCAGAAAAAACCAAAAATTTATGTCAAGATATTCTTTAATTTCTTGTTGCTGTGAGCTGTGATGCCACAGCACTCTACTGAGGGCAAGTGACTTTTCTCAGTTGTTACTTGTCTGAACAAGTCTATTTCCTTTCTGAAATAATTTAGATAGGTATTGAATTCTTGGTTGACAGATTCCCCCACTTACTTTAAAGATGGTGCTCCGTTTCCTTTTGGTTTACATAGTTCTGGAGAGAGGTCTTTTCGGCATCCTTTTCTTTGTTTCTCTGTATGTAATGTTTTTCTTTTTCTCTTTGCCTTTAGTAGTTTAACTTTGATTTTCAGCAGTTTAATCTGGTGTACACGGGTGCCTTATTCTTTGTAATGATCCTGCTCTGGATCCCCTAAACTTCTTTATCTGTAGTTTATTTCTCCTCATCTTCACGAATTTTTGTCCATTGCCTTTTCACACATTTTTTCTGTCCCCATTTCACTCCTCTTCTCCTTTTCGATTGTCTTGACAAGTACATTAGACTGGTTGCTATTACTCCACAAATATTGTATCCTCCAAACCTCTCTTCCATCTTTCCAGGTTTTAGTAACTGAGTAATTTTTGTCAGTCTTGCCTCAGGTTTACTAGTTCTTCTTGCTTTGTCCAGTCTCTTATAAGCTCAGTGAAAGAATTCCTCATCTTTAATGTAAAGTTTTTTTATATGACTTTTTAAAAATTTCTACTTTTTTGTTGAATTTTTATGTTTATGGATGTTATCTTTTTCTAGATTATTTTCTTTTTCTTTTTCTTTTTTTTTTTTTTGAAACAGAGTCTCATAATGTTGTCCTCAGTAGAGTGCTGTGGCATCACAGCTCACAGCAACCTCAAACTCTTGGGCTCAAGCAATTTTCTTGCCTCAGCCTCCCAAGCAGCTGGGACTACAGGTGCCTGCCACAGTGCCCAGCTATTTTTTGGTTGCAAGTTGTCATTGTTGTTTAGCAGGCCTGGGCCAGGCTCGAACCAGACTCGAACCTGCCAGCTTTGGTGTATGTGGCCGTAGCCCTATTCAATGAGCTACAGGCCCCAAGCCTACGTTATTTTATGTTTCAATCACTTATAAATCTCCGTTTGTTAGTTTCAACATCTCTGCTGTCTCAGGGTCTTATTATGTTGACAGCTTTGTCTCTTGACAGATTTTTGTTTCTGTGTTTTATAATTTTTGACTGTCTGACATGTATGAAAGAACAGTAGAGAATGAGATTATTATGCTAATAAGTGGACATGCTTTTTATTCTGCAAAGTGTTAGTGTCCATGGGGAGGAGAGGTGAGTCAGTTTGGTCAGCTTTCCTGTTGCTGATGAACTGTTAGCTCAACGGAGACTTGAAGTTCCTCCAGGAATACATTGCTTTTCCTTGAGTTGTTCAGGAGACCTGGAGTGCTACAGAGTTTTTCCTCTCAATGTTCCTGTTATATATACCTCCACCTTTCAGCACCCTCTGGACTCCAGTGGCACAGGAGCTTTTACTTCTCTCCCACCAGTAATGTGAGTAGGTTTGTGTGTGTATTCGGGTGTGTGTGCACCCTCAGGTGTCCTTCCCCAGCTGTGATCTTAAGCAAGTCCTGTGTACCTACGCCTGTGTTGGAACTCGTCCTTCCTTTCTCGTCTTTTGTAGCCAAACTCTACCTTAAGTGTAGGCTTTTGAGCAAATAACTTTTCTATTGCTCCATCAATATGGCCAAACTCTTGTTTGTGTCACTTCAGGAATTTGGGCCTGAGTCCGTTTCTTGCCTTACCCTAAGAACAGATGGGTTTTACTTAGTTCATTGCAGAGGAGGTGTGTGTGATTTCTTGTTTTTTTTTTTTTAACTACTCCCCCAGCAATACTGCTCTCTTCCTGGGGTGAAGTTAGGCAGGGGATTTCTTACTACTCCTAGTGACAGATACCTTTTCTCCTTCTCCAGCAGTAACCTGGAGGGATCTTGGGTATGCATAGCCCCTGTGCCTGTGACATAAGGCTTTGCTTCGTTTGACAGTAGAGTCTGAGATTGAGGCCAGTGTTTGCGCTTGTGCCTAACAGGTAGTTGATCCTTATCTGTGTGCCAGTACCTCCAAGGGAGGGCTCTTTGACTTCTCCTGTTATTTTCTTGATCTTTTATCTCAGCACCTGGAAGAGGCTTGTGATTCTGGGGCTTCTTGGGCTACCAGGTTGCTTTGCTAGCCCGCATTCAGCCTTTAAGACTTAGTTAAAGTTTTAGTGGTTTACTTCTCAGCTTTTTAAGTTAAAAAGATTTTAAACAGGTTCGGTGCCTGTGGCTCAGCGGGCTAAGGCGCCAGCCATGTAAACCTGAGCTGGCGGGTTCGAATCCAGCCTGGGCCCACCAACCAACAATGATGGCTGCAACCCAAACAAAAATAGCGGGGGACGTTGTGGCGGGCACCTGTAGTCCCAGCTACTTGGGAGGCAGAGGCAGGAGACTCGCTTGAGCCCAGGAATTGGAGGTTGCTGTGAGCTGTAATGCCACGACACTCTACCCAGGGTGACAGCTTGAGGCTCTGTCTCAAAAAA
>CAUYON010207281.1:0-20907 GCA_963573935.1 Arctocebus calabarensis
TCTTCTTCTTTTTTTTTTTTCTGAGACAGAGCCTCAAGCTGTCACCCTGGATAGAGTGTCGTGGCATCACAGCTCACAGCAACCTCCAATTCCTGGGCTCAAGCAAGTCTCCTGCCTCTGCCTCCCAAGTAGCTGGGACTACAGGCGCCCGCCACAACGCCCGGCAATTTTTTGGTTGCAGCTGTCATTGTTGTTTGGCGGGTCCGGGCTAGATTCGAACCTGCCAGCTCAGGTGTACGTGGCTGGCGCCTTAGCCCGCTGAGCCACAGGCGCCGAGCCAGGCATTCTTCTACAATATTATTATTTGCCCATATTTTACTATTGTCTTTATTAGTCATATTTTAAAATTAATTAGCAATTTTTAAACAATAATGTAGCTTATAATTTCAATTCTTGTGCATACAACACATATTTATTTTTTTCTTCAGTTAAATTCCTAGCAGTGCAATTAACTGAGTTAAAAAATGCACGTATTCTAGGATGTTTGCATACATAATACCAAGTTAACACTTCCAAGTAACAATTTGAGAATTTTGAGTCTCCAAGTATTTGAAAACTCCGGGTGATTTTATATCTTTTATCTTTATCCAATTGTCAGGTTGAGGTTTACCTCTCTTTGTTTTAATTTACATTTTTTTCCTTACAAAGCTAAACTTTTTTTTTTTTTTTTGAGACATAGTCTCACTATGTCACCCTCGATAGAGCGCTGTGGCATCACAGCTCACGGCAACCTCGAACTCTTGGGCTTAAGCAATTCTCTTGCCTCACCATCCCAAGTAGCTGGGATTACAGGAGCCCACCACAATGCCTGGCTATTTTTTTGTTGCAGCTGTCATTGTCGTTTAGCTGGCCAGAGTTGGGTTCAAACCCACCAGCCTAGCTATATGTGGCTGGCACCCTACCCACTGAGCTGTGGACACCGCCTAAAGCTAAACATGTTTTCATACACTTCTTGGCTACTTGTACACATATATCTTTGGTGAATTGTCTACTTATCTGCTCAGACCACTTTTATTTTGGGATATGTATTTTTTTATGTAAAAATGTACTTTATATGAAGACATTGATATATAGTGATTAAGAAAATGCCATGAAGGCTATCTTTAATAGTACGATCAAAATATTTCTGATTGTATATGAAGTAAGCACATTGTGCCCCATGATTGCACAATCATGCACATTGATATTATGCTTTCACTTAGCATAATATTTTCAAGCTTCGTCCACATTGTGATGTGTATCAGTACTCCAATGTACACAATTATGATTTAATAAAATTATAAATAAATAAATAAATTTCCAGGCCAAAAAAAAATACTTTATATTAAGAATGATATTCTTTGTTATACTTGCAAACTTTTTGCCCTGGTGAGCCATTTGCCTTTTAATTTAATGCTTATGGTGATTTTTTTTTTTATGTACAGAAGTATTTTTACTTTCATACATACCACGCATCAATCTTTGCTTTCATAATATCTGATTCGGGTGTCATGCTTTAAAAGGCCAGCTACAATTTCAATGTAACATACACACTTCCTTTTTTTCTTCTAAATTTCTCATTTTAATTTAATTTTTACACATGGATCTTAAATCAGCCACACTTTTTTGTAGTATAAGATTCGAGGTAGAAACCACACTTATTTTTTCTCCTAATGATTAGTTAGTTGTCTTAGTCCCTTGAATAATTGATTCCATCTTCTTTCATGTATGTTAAGTTGATTCAAATCCATGTGTCTGGCTCTGACAGATCAATTTAGTGCCATTGATCTGTTACACTTTCTCTACCAGTATTGCAGAGCTCGAACTTGTTGGCTTTAACATCTTCCGGTCTCAGATGGCAACTTCTTCCTCGTTACTAAACCTTTGAAAAAGTGTCTTGACGGCTCAGCACCTGTGGCTCAACGGGCTAAGGCTCCAGCCACGTACACCTGAGCTGGCGGGTCCAAATCCAGCCCAGGCCCGCCAAACAACAATGACGGCTGCAACCAAAAAATGGCCGGGCATTGTGGCGGGCGCCTGTAGTCCCAGCTACTTGGGAGGTGGAAGCAAGAGACTCGCTTGAGCCCAGGAACTGGAGGTTTCTGTGAGCTGTGATGCCACAGCACTCTATCCAGGGTGACAGCTTGAGGCTCTGGCTCAAAAAAAAAAAAAAAGAAAAAGTGTCTTGACTATTCTCACACGTTGTTCATGATGAAATATAAAATTGTTTTCTCAATCTCCTTCCTTTCCTCACCCCAAAAGCCTCATTTGGCTTTTGATTGAAACTATATTACATTTAGAAAGTCAATTGGGGAAAAAAATTGCTATCTCCTGTGATATCATTTTCCAATCCAAGAAGCTGAAATGTCTTTCCATTTACGCAAGGCTTCTCTTGTATCCCACAATAAACTCTATAAATTTTTAATAACATTGTTATTGAGATATAATTCACGTACTATGTAATTCACCCGTTTAAAGTACAAAATTCAACAGCTCTTAATATAGTCAGAGTTTTGTGCAACCACCACCACAGTCAATTTTTGAACATATTTATTTCCCCCCAAAGAAATCTCATACCTATTAGCATTCACTACCCATTTTCCCCAACCACCCCAGCCCTAGGCAACCACCATTCTACTTTCTGTCTCTATAGAGTTGCTTATTCTAAACATTTCATATTAATGGAATGTTATAACATGCAGTCCTTTGTAATTGGCCTCTTTCACTTAGCATAATATTTTCAAGCTTCATCCACATTGTGATGTGTATCAGTACTTCATTTCTGTTAATGGGCAAGTAAGTTTCCATTGTATGAATACACTACATTTCTTTTATTCATTCTTCACTTGGTGGATATTTGTGTTCTTTTTACTTTATGGCTTTTGTGAATAATGCTGCATAACTATTCATGTACAAATTTTGGGGTGGACAAATGTTTTCATTTATCTGGGATAAATACATAGGAGTAGAATTGGGTCAAATAGTCACTGTGTGTTTAACCTTTCGAGGGATTCCCTAACTGTTTTCCCAAGCAGCTGTACTGGTTTCCATTCCCACTAGCAGTGCAGGTATGAGAATTCCAAATTCTCCACATCCTTATCAACACTTGTTATTATCTGACTTTTTTATTGCAGTGTGTACTATTTCATTGTGGTTTTGATTTGCATTTCTCTGGTGAACATTTTTTCACCTGCTTCTTGGCTATTTGTATATCTTCTTGGGAGCAATGTCTATTTAGATCCCTTGCCTACTTTTAAATTTGGCGTTTGTCTTTTTATTATAGAGTTGTAGTACTTCTTGATCTTCTTTAGATTCAGATCCCTTACTTTACATATGATTTGCAGAAATTTTCCCCTATTCTGTAGGTTATCTTCTCAGTTTCCTGATAGTGACCTTGAAGCATAAATGGTTTTACTTTTGATGATGCCCACATTATTTTTCTTCTTTTGTTATTTGTGCTTTTGATGTCATATCTAAGAAACCATTGCCTAATTCAGGGTCACAAAAATTTAGACCTACGTTTTCTTCTATAAGTTTTATAGTTTTAGCTCTCACATTTAGGTCTTCTATCTGCTCTGAGTTAATTTTTGGACGTGATATATACTTAGGACCCAATTTCAGTTTTGCATGTGGATATCCAGTTGCCTCAGCACTGTTTGTTGAAAAGACATTTTTTCCCCACTTTGAGTTGTCTTGGCACCCTTGTCAAAAATTATTTGACTGTAGGCCGGATGTGGTGGCTCATGCCTATAATCCTAGCACTCTGGGAGGCCGAGGCGGGTGGATTGCCTGAGCTCAGATGTTCAAGACCAGCCTTAGCCAGAGTGAGACCTCCATCTTCAAAAATAGCCACGCATTGTGGCGGGCACCTGTAGTCTGAGCTACTTAGGAGGCTGAGGCAAGAGAATTGCTGGAGCCCAAGAGTTTGAGGTTGCTGTGAGCTGTGACACCATGGTACTCTACTGAGGGTAACAAAGTGAGACTCCATCTCAAAAAAAAAAAGTAGTTGACTGTAAATTAAGGGGTTTATTTCTGGACTCTCAATTTTATTCCACTGATACAGATCCATCCTTACGGCAGTACCACATCATCTTTTTTTTTTTTTTTTCCAAGACAGAGTCTCACTTTGTCACCCTCAGTAGAGTAGCAGGTAGCAACCTCAAACTCTTGGGCTTAAGCAATTCTCTTGCCTCAGCCTCCCACATTGCTGGGGCTACAGGCACCAGCCACACACCTAGTTATCTTTAGAGATGAGGGCTTGCTCTGGCTCAGTCTGGTCTTGAATCTGTGAGCTCAGGCAATGCACCTGCCTCGGCCTCCCAGAGTGCTGGGATTACAGGCACGAGCCACCGTGCCCAGCCTAGGCTCACATCATCTTGATTGCTGTATCTTTGTGGTAAGTCTTAGAATCCGGAAGTGTTTAAGTCCTCTGACTTGGTTCTTCTTTTTAAAATTGATTTGGCTTGACTTTCATTTTGTTGGGCATTTTTGTTACTGGATTGAATTAGCTCTATTTTCCATTCTTTTTTTTTTTTTTTGAGACAGAGCTGTCGCCCTAGGTAGAGTGCCATGGTGTCACAGCTCACAGCAACCTCAAACTCTTGGGCTAAGTGATTCTCTTGCCTCTGCCTCCCAAGTAGCTGGGGCTACAGGCACCTGCCACAACACCCGGCTATCTTTTGGTTGTAGTTGTCATTGTTGTTTGGCAGGCCCGGGGTGGATTGGAACCTACCAGCTCCGGTGTATGTGGCTGGCGCCTTACCTGCTGAGCTACACTAGAGCCTTCCATTATATTTTCTATCTGATCATTGTGATGGAAAATTATTGAATTTAATTATTTTTGTGTCCAGCTACTTTACTGAGCTCTTTTATTAGTTGTAAACATTTCTCAGTCCATTAACTAGGATTTCCCAGGTAGATGATCATATCATTTGCAAATAATGATAAATTTGATTTTTTCTTCCTAAAATTATGCCTCATATTTTCTCCTCTTATTGTTTTGCTTTGAATTTCAGAATATTGTTGAAACTATTCAGTCACAAGCACCCTTGTTTTACTCTCCATTTTCAAAGGAATGCCTTTGTTATTAAGAACTATCTCTGCCCTTCATTCCAAGTCATAATTAGGTATCACATTGTCGGTTGGGTTGAGATAGCTATCATTTATCATGTTGACAAAAGTCTCCTTTTATTCCTGGTCACAAAGAGTTTTCATCAGGGGGCATCTTATCAGGATAATTATACAGTTTTCCTCCTGTGTCCTATTCATGTGATGAACAACATTAATAAACTTTCCCATTGATCCCTCTTTGTATAAACGAAGTGTTTCCCAGCCAATGGGAACAAATTAGCTCATATTAACAGAAATAACTCAGGTTTCAGTGGTGCATGCTCCCACCTGATAATAGAGAACAGACGTCACAAACTGAAAACCATTAGGTCATGTCTAGTTTGGCCAGCAAGGGATTTTAGAATATTGTTTTGAATTCGTTGCCAGCATTTAAAAACATAGAGATTTCAGATTAGAATTCTAATTTCTGCTTTCTTTTTTAAAATCATAAGGTCTGGCCATACCAACCCTGCATTTCCACATGGCCGCAGTGGGCTGCTGGTGGGCCCCAAGGAGGGAGCCTTTGGCGGTTTCCTCATTTGCCTCTTTAGCATCCTCGCCATACCCTATTGTCACCATACCCTTTCATTTTCCAGATATCAGAGTCAAAGACCAGTTGCCAATTTTTGTATTGTGCAATGGTTTTTCTTTCTTTCTTTGAGAGACAGTCTCACTTTGTCACCCTGGGTAGAGTGTCATGGCGTCACAGCTCACAGCAACCTCAAACTCTTGGGCTTAAGCAATTCTCTTGCCTCAGCCTCCCAAGTAGTTGGGACTACAGGCTCCCGCCACAACGCCCAGATATTTTTTTGTTGCAGTTGTCATCGTTGTTTTAGCTGGCCCCAGCCGGGTTCAAACCTGCCAGCGAGAAATGGGGCAAACTTATTTCTTGGTGGAAGTATATTCCTATATGTTTAACATGCAAAGTGTGTCTGTTGAAAAAATAGACGTAAGACTAGGGAAAAGCTGTATGGGGAGAGAAAACTTTATTGCATGAGAAAGAAAAAAAGGGCTGAAATTTCAACAGGGTTCACTTCAGGAGGACAGAGTAAAACAACCCATTATGAAATGTCACAACATATTAAGTGAACGTCATCTCATCTACGTCTGCCCCTAAGTTGGACCTGTGTGGCCCATGGGGATATTTGAGTTTCTGATCCCTCTTTCAGATCTTCCACATTCCTACGAGGACATTATTCCTGGGGGTCCCCAGGGTGGTCTCCCAGTGGTGCCCGGGTCATTCTCTCTGTGCGCCCCAGGATGCAAGGCTTTATGATTTCAAAGCAATGCTTTTCCTCAGGTCTACTGGGGCCCAGAGCCGTAGTTTGTTCCTTCCCAACCTCTCACTCAGTTGCTCAGCCCCAATGGAAAAGGTCTTTTGCTTCTCCCTGAATCTCTTCCCCCATAAGGTTCTGGTGCCAAACTGACCCTACTCCTCTTCTATGTTGATTTACTGGAGCTTCCATAGGAGGCCACTCCCCATCTTGAACCCCAGGGCCTATCCATAAACCCCTCCTTTCAGGCCCCTGACTTTGAGCCAGATCAATGCACCACTGCCCTTACCTGAGGCTCTGAATATGTCTGCATCCCTTTAGGCTCACGCAGGATGTCAGCATTCCTTGAACACACTCTCCTTTATCACGGCATATCACTTCTTTAAATAAAGGCTAGATACGCCTTGAATTATTTTACTTCAGATTTTATATCTGTATCATAGGGAATAATGGGTCCATATTTTCTATTTCAGTTTTTAGTATTGGGTTAAAAAGAAATGGGAAGGTTTTTTTAAAGTTTATAAGATTTGCAACTTTTAATTTTTGCTTTTCTCTGTTTATATTTTGAAAAAATTTTTGATTTACAAAAAACTTGCAGAGTCCCTATAAGCCTTTCACATAGCTTCCCCAAATCACATAGATCACATAGGGTTTGATCACATGTGATTTGGGGAAGCTATGTGAAAGGTTTATAGGGACTCTGCAAGTTTTTAGGATCACAGAACAAAGTATGATTATTAAAATCAGGAAATACTGATGCAGTACTATTAACCAATCTACAGACTTCATTCAAATTTTATCAGTAGTCCTACTAACTGTCCTTTTTCTAGCCCAGGAGTCAATCCAGAATCCCTCGTTACATTTAAGTATTATGTGACCTTTAGTCTTTGTTTCCTGACCTTGACAATGTGGAAGAATTTGTAGAATGTCCCTCAGTTTAGGTTAGTCTGATGTTTTTTCAGGATAAGTTTGATGTATGACATTTTTGACACGAATAGCAGGGAAAGGATGTCTTTAGAATAGCACTGAAATGATGTATCTTTCTCAGTGCATCCAACCAACATGTGGGTGTTGCATCATTAAGACAATGTTAACTTTGTTCACCTAGTTATGAGAGTGTCTATCTGGTTTCTCCATAGTTAAGTTTCTATTTTCTCTTCTTAGGGAGGAAGTATTTTGTGGGGAGCCACTTGAAGCAAATATCCTTTTCATCTTAGTCTGATTGGGCTGCTATAACAATACACTGGTAAATATCATACACTGGTAGCTTGTAAACAACAAACATTTATTTCTCACAGTTCTGGAGTCTGGGAGGTTAAGATCAAAGTGCTGGCAGATTTGATGTCTGGGGAGGGAGGCCCTATTTCTCGTAGATGACATTTTCCAGCTGTGAGTGCATATGGTGCCTCACAAGGTATAGGGCAGTTTCCTTGGACTTCTTTTTTATGAGGGCACTAATTCTAATCAAGAGGGCCCCACCTTCATGACCTAATTGCCTCCCCCAATACCTCACATTCTATTACCATCAGTTTGGAAGTTAGGTTTCAGCATATAAACTGGGGGGAGGAGCATGAACATCAGATCACAGCATCATTTATCATGATACTTTTGCCCACTACATGTTTCATCTCTTGATAATTCTTGCCTCCCTAAATTATCTCCATGATGTTTACCAAATGGTGATTTTTCTACTCCCATCAATCCTTTTGCATTTATTCACTTGAATTCTACTGTACTGTAAGGAAAGTCTCTTCTCTCCTATTTATTTATTCAATTTTAATGTCAGTGTAGACTCACGGCTATTTATTTTATTCTATAGGCTATCATCCATAACTATCATTATCGACTGTGTTACTTAACTTGTTCTGGATTTGACATTGTGAGCCCTTTCAGGTTGGTTGCTGAGTTCTTTTGACAAGAACCATCAATCATTTTTTGAGCACTTCAATACTTTCTAATAACACAATATGTTCTAGATTCCTTTTTTTTTTTCCCATCTTGGCCCCTCAATCAGCCATTTCTTCAGGGGGTCCTGACTTCTTTCCCTGGAAAATGATATGTAGAAACCAAGATCTAAAAGCTGGGTGTGCTCATTGCTAGTGGTTTTTCATTACTTCTAGTCTCCCTCAGCAGACAGAGCTAGGAAATATACATATATCTGTAACCGAGTATCTATCTATTTCTTAGACACCACAGGTACATATTGATATCTCTAATTCTAGTCTAACACCACAAAATTCTAGCCTTCCACCTTTTCTTATTTGTAACTTCTTTCACCAACACTGAAAAACCTGGCTTTCATTGTTTACAATTATTTACTTGTTTGTTCAATCTTCATAAAAACATAAACAAGTTTCAGAACTGTTAACCCATCACCCTCTGAGGGAGACTCCTTAGCAGCAACACAAACTCGGTTCTTTTTTCGGTAGCCCTATAGAAGGTAATCAAAATATGTTTTTTTTTTTTTCTGCCTTTATTTGTTGCTGGACAGGGTCTCACTCTGTCCCCAGGCTAAAATACAGTGGTGCAACTATGGCTTACTGTAACCTTGTGAGCTCAAATAATCCTCCCTTGTTGGCCTCCCAAAGTGCTGGAATTACAAGCCTGAGTCACTGCAACTGGCCAGTTTGTAATATTTTTTTTTCTTTTTTTTCCTGAGATAGAGTCTCACTCTGTTGCCCAAGCTAGAGTGTTGTGGCATGAGCCTTGCTCACAGCAACCTCAAACTCCTGAATCCAAGGGATCCTCATACCTCAGTCTCCCAAGTAGCTGGGACTACAGGTGTCCACAACAACACTCAGCTGTTTTGTTTTTTTTTTATTTTTTAGTAGAGACAGGGTCTTGCTCTTGCTCAGTTTAGTCTCAAACTCCTGAACTCAGCCTCCAGAATACTGGATTACAGGTGCGAACCACTGCACCAGCTCGGTTTGTAATTTCTTAATGATTCCACTTGCAAATATAATATCCTCCAAATATCATTGAAAACATAATGATAAATATTCTCCTTCTGTGTAGAAATTTAGCTTCAAAGAATAGTAATTTTACCTGATCATGTCCCTTGCTTTTGAAAGCCTGGATCTTTCTGTATTTTCCTATCTTTGATTTTTCCCTATTTGCTTATCTTTCCAGAAGGAGTCTGTATTTATCCAGAAATGGCAGTCGAGGTGGTTGTGCTGATCACCAGGATACACGATAAGTAATCAGTGAAGTAAATAAAGTTCAGAGTGAGGGCAGGGACAGGGATATGAAAGTTCAATGTCGACTTTTCTTTTCTCACATTGCATGCACTGAGATATAATTTGCAAAGAGCAGAACATGCAACTTTTAAGTGAACCTCTCACTTTTACATCTGTACACACCACCTAAAGACTATCTAGACAAACATACCTCCCACCCTGGAAAGTTCACTTGTGCCCGGTTTCCAGGTAAACTGCTCCTCTCCCCCCAAGATACCCTCCATTCTGACTCCTAATCACCACAGACTAGTTTGCCGGTTCTTGAACTTCATATAATCATGCAGGATGTTTTCTCTTGTGTCTAGATGCTTTTGCTCAACATGATGTGTGTGAGTCATCCATGTTGATGCACACATCAGTAATTTACTTGTTTGTATTGCTGAGTAGCATTCCATTGTATGAATAATGGAATGCTCTGAAGAAAGAGCATTTCAACCTTTTAAATGAGTTCTATTATTGATATTGAGGGTGCTTCCAGTTTGGGACCATTATGAATAAAGCTGCTATAATCATTCACGTGTATGTTTTTGTGTGGCACCTACATGTTCATTTATCTTGGATATGTATCTAAGAGTGGAATTGCTGGGTCATAAGTTGACATGTATTTATCTTTATTACACATGCTCATCAGTTTTCCAACTTTGGAAAACTTGTGCCACTTGTATCTTACAAGCTACATATGAAGTGTTCTGGTTGCTCTATATCTTTACCAACATTTGATGTTTTCAGTCTCAATTTTAGCTCTTCTCATGGCTGTAAAGAGGTAACTCATGGCTTTAACTTGCATTTTTCCAATGATGAATCATTTGAGCACTTTTTCATATGTTTAATAGCTATTCGTGTAACTTCTTTTGGGAAGTGTCTGTTCAAATCTTCTGCCCATTTTAAAATTGCATTTTTTTGTCTTTGTTACTTTTGAGTTGTAGGAGTTCTTTCCCTATTCTATACATATAAGTGACTTGTACAGCACAGTCCGGCATTGAAACTGGGTGGATAACAAAGATGTCAACTGAGATAGACATGAAAAGGTGTTTGGGAGAAAGATGAGGAATGCGTTCTAGGACACAGAGTGACTAGAGTGCCTTTGGATTGATCATTCAGATACAGATGTGCAGAAATCACTGGAATTATATTGACAGATCTGGAGCTCAAGAGAGAAGTCTGGGCTATAGATGTCTGGGCTATAGGGGTCGGTGTGATGTGGATGGAGGTGAGGCCCAGGGAGCAGCCTGAAACCTTAAGCCCTGCAATAGTTAAGGAATGATGAAGAGAGTGAAACCAGAAAAAGCAAACAGAAACAGTGGTCAGAGGTGGAGGAGGAAGCCAAGGGGAGGGGGGATTTTTAAGGAGAGGTGGCGTCAAATGCTGCAGTGAGGTAAGAAAATGAAACCATTGGAATTTGCATTCGGAATTTCCCTGGTGACCTTTCTTCAGAGCATTGAGGAATGCACGCAAGATGAGGAAGTGGGGATGGGGTAGACTCCTCTTTGAAAACATTGGGCAGTGAAAGGAAGTAGAGCGATTACAAATAGGCATCTATTTTATTTATTTGAGACAGAGTCTCACTCTGTTGCCCAGACTAGAGTGCCGTGGTGTCAACCTAGCTCATGGCAACCTCAAACTCCTGGATTCAAGTGATCCTTCTACCTTGGCCTTCCAAGTAGCCAACACCTAGTTAACTGTTCTATTTTTAGTAGAGACAGGGTCTTGCTCTTGCTCAGGCTGGTCTTGAACTCCTGAGCTCAAGCAATCCTCCCACCTCAGCCTCCCAGTGTGCTGGATTATAGGTGTGAGCTGCAGCACCCACCCAAATAGGCATATATTTTATTTTTATTTATTTATTTATTTATTTTAGAGACAGGGTCTCACTTTGTAACCCTCAGTAGAGTGCTGTGGCATCACAGCTCACAGCAACCTCCAGCTCTTGGGCTTAGGTGATTCTCCTGCCACAGCCTCCCAAGTAGCTGGGACTACAGGTGCCTGCCACAACACCTGGCTTTTTGTCGTTGTTGTTGCAGTTTGGCTGGGGCCGGTTTTGAACTCACCACCCTTGGTATATGGGGCTGGCACCCTACTCACTGAGCCACAGACGCCGCCCATAGACATATTTTAAAGCAACAAAAGAGCTGTACAAAGCAGTACATAATTAGTGCCTAATGAATCCCCAGGGTCTTTCCAGCTCTTCTGGGTAGGTGAGAAATAAAGGAGGTTGCGCAGGTGTCAGGTGCCGATCAGATGGTCAGTGGCCTGCCCTCTACAGGCAGGAAGACACAGACCCAGGCAGTTTCAAAGGAGGAACAACATGCAAGCTCACCATCTGGTTCACAGCTGCTGGGGGAGAAGAGCATGTCCACTGCTGAAGGGAGGCAGGATGAGAGCAAGATGGTTTGGTGGGACGCTCAGGGAGCTGTAATGAGCATTTCTGTTGGAACGTTCCTCCATCTTCAGTTTTAGGAACACCAAGAATAGGGAAGAATTCAAGCATCACAAGTTTTCTCAACTCTTTGCTTCTCAAAGTGCTCTCCTAATCCAGTGTTTTGATATGGCATGTGCTGTATCATTCTTGCTACTGAATTCCTGATTTCAGAGCATTCTACCCCTTTCTCCCTACACCGCCTCCCTCTGGGCTGTCTCCACCTCCCCTTTTCACTTCTCCAAATGTCTATGGTGGCAAAAGTTGGGACTGGAAACCTGCCTGCCTACCCTTATCAAGTTGTGCCCTGGCTGTGAAAAGGTGGTGTGTGGGGGCAGGGATGGGTCCGAGTTTCTTCCCATCTCTGATGGCTGCAACCAGTCCCCTGTATACATCCAAGGGTCCTTTCGGTTTCTATCCATTTGGGGAAGTTGCATTTTCTTGGTATTTACGGAATCAGGAAAAGAAAAGTCATTGGTGTTCTCATCTCTCAAAGCCTCAGGTAGGGCTGTGGCTTTTGACCAACGCCAACGGATGCCACTGCGGCTGAGTTTGCACACTAGCAGATGGGTACCGAGACGCAGAGTCCGATTCAATAGTGGAATTGGAGATTTCAGCGTTGCCTTTTGTTAATCCTAAATTAAAGTGCTCGCTGAGCAGTAGCCAACATTCTTATCCCTGTTTTGTTAACGGGGAAACTGAGGCACGGAGAAGTGCAGTGACTTGTGGGATTTTATGAGGGGTCCTCCCAACTGTTGCTGTACCAATGTCTATGTTGCCTTTGGGGAGAAAAGCCAGGCAAGAAGAGAGTCTTGACCCTGGAGACAGGACCCCCGCCACTCCCACCCCTCTCCCGCCCCCAGGCGCTGGGACTTGACTGAAGTGACCTAGTTCCTGAAGTGACAGCGACCCTGGCCCTCTGGAGAGGAAAAGTGGGAAGTCAAAACAGGCTGTAAGAGCAGTGCTGGAAGTGGGGATTGTCTGCAGGTTCCTGCAGAAGGGTGGAGGGTGGGTCCAGATGCTCACCGTCTGCACAGTAGGGGTGCAGGAATTTTAAGGGTTAAGAGCACCCGAAGAAAATAGAAGTAGGAGGAGGAAGTGGGGCGCTGGGTCGCAGTAAGAGAAGGAAGCAGCTCGTCGGAGCTTCCTCTTTCCCCGAAGGCCTCACCCCAAGCCTGTCTCCCCGCGCCGCCCACCTCCCCGGAGGGTCCGAAGCCGCGCTTCCGCCCCCTTGGCCGGCTTCACCTTATTCCTCAGAGGTTGCAGGTGCTCGGCGGTGGCATCCCTCTGGCCACTGCCATGCATTACCCAGGATCTGTTCCTTCCGGGAGCTAGGGCGCCCAGAGCCGGGGGTGGTGAGGGTTCGGGGGCTGAGGCTCAGACGCTAGGCGGGCTCCGGGGCGTGACTTCTAGGAGGCGGGCCCCGCCGGCACCAGACTGACACGGCCCGGCCACCAGGCCCCGCCCCGGGTCAGGCCCCGCCCTGGATCAAGCCCCGCCCCGCAGGCCCTCCCCGCCCCCAACGAGAGTCGCTAAGTCTGGGCAGATGCTGGGTGCTGCCGCGCGGCGGTCCGACGGCCACTAGAATTGCAGGGAGTAACCGCCAGAAAGGGGCTCGGCGCCCGACGGGGACTGCAGGTGTGTGGCGGGCCGGCCGGGACGGATGGGGAGGGCACGTGCGGGAGCTCCAGGCAGAGCCGGAGAGCGCTGGGGGCCGTCGGGGAGCGGTGGGCTCCAAGAGCAGCAGCTGCAACGAGTAGGCTGGACAGGTGCTGCTGTCTTCGGGTTCCCTGGATAGGACGCACCGCGGGGGCGCTGGATCTGCAAATCCACCTAACATAATCCCGGAGAGAGACGGGGAATCCCAGGGAGCGTGCGTCATTATCTAGGTAGGCACTACTGGACCGCTCTGTGCAACCTGGGTGCCCGCAGCCGGCCTCCTGCCTCAGTCACACCGGCGCTGCCCTCTCCGGCTGGGAACTCGTCAGTGAGTGTAGTCAGGAGGCCTTTGCCAGTCGTGGAAATGCACACCTTAGCCGGCCGGTCGAGTCTCCACCTGCCCCTCTGGTTAGGGAGCGCGGGCCCCCAGCCAGTAGCTGCTGTTCTAGAGGATTTCTAACTTCGTACTGTCAGAGGATCTGTGTTTGTTTACACACTCGGTGTCCATTCGAGACTGTGTGTGCGTGAGTGTCTGTACGCGCGTGCGTGATCGCATGCTGTCGTATCCTAGGCCCCGGGTAAATACACAAGAGGTTCAGGTCAGTAGGAGGAAGGAGGTTGTTCAGAGGGAAAAGGAAGGTGAGATGAAAGCTGCAGGATGTGGTATAAAGTGAGTTAACCATCCTCGGAGCAAAGGAGAGGGAGGTTTGGGCGAAGTGAGGGCTTAAAGTAAGTCAAGTCTGCCTGGAAGGTCCCCTCTGGATTGTTCATTATCATCCCCTTCCCATAGGCTGCTGTGTCTTCTCACCCACTCTTCCCTCAATCCTGCCCTGCACTGGCTCCCAGAACACTTGGGGCTCTCCTGCAGTGTTCTCCAGGCCCTAGCTCTACAACACAGCTTTCTAAGGGTGAGGTCTGGAATTTGTATTTTGCAAAAATTTTAATGAGCTACTTACATGACGCTGCTGAACTACTGCTTGGGAACCATGTGCAATGTGGAAAAGAGACCAGAGTTCCAGCCAAGCCTGACTGTGTGACCTTCAGTATCTTTACTGCTTCTCTCCCCGCCTCAGTCTCCTTATCTGTAAAATGGGCTCTCATAGTGAGCGGGTCCCAGGGCTGTGTGGTAAATTAAATGAGGCAAGTGTGATGAGAGCAGCTGCACATGTGGGAGGAGCTCCTTGGATGTTTGTAGAAGGAGAGCTTCTGTGCTTCTGCAGGGTGGCTTTGGTGGTATGGGTCTTCACCTGGGGGCTCATGGAAGACAAAGCTGACAGTTTGGGATGGTTGAGCTCTTTCTTCCTGATTCAGGGCAACCTCCCCTGCTTTTTGAAGCCTAAAAAGCAAGTCCTGTTGCATAGGAATGCTTGGGGTCATTGTGTAGTGGGTATCATTGGGGTTTTAAGAACCTCCTTTCTCTTCTCTCTAGTTTGGAGGCAGAATAGTTCATTATCTTCCCTCCCAAGCTGCAGTGGAAGCAGACCATCTCTGCCTCCCTACTTCCCTTTCCCCCCTCCCATGCACTGCTTTTGTTTCTTTCAAGTATAGTAGGGAGGAAGCTAATGGTGGTACTGGGTGACAGGGGTCTTTGGGGTTGAGGGTGGCATGAGGATGAGAAGGCAGGGGATGCAGGCTGACCCACAGTCCTGGGTCAGTCATTGATCAGAGGCCTGCTGGCTGAAGAGTGGGAGTGGATGGGAGCCAGGAGCCCTGTGTCTGGGCAGCCCAGAGTTTAGAAGCCCCAGCTTGGGTTCTTCAGCACATTCAAGCTGTGCTGACTTGGTCTTCATTCCAAGAGGCTCACCCCCAAGGGGTTGAGCAGGTTGACCCTATGGGAACTCTATGAACCAAAAGGCCTTGGCTTCGGCCTTTTGAAAAATTGAATCAATTTTTTTGAGAGGAAACTTATACAGGGGCAAGATAGAGTGATTATTAGCAAGTCAAGGGAGAGGTGTTTACTCTAGTTTTTGAGTCTCCGGCATAGATGGGGGGGGGGGTCCAAGGAAAGACTACCTCTGACTTCTGCCCAAAGGGAGCTCCCAGAAAACATATATTATATATTAGGACATTTCATCAATCTGAAGATGTATTTATTTTCACATTTTAGCAACTTCGAAATAGAAGTGAATCTTACTCTCCATGGCATCTTATAATAGGCACAATATTTCTTGCTTAGTGGCACAAAAAATAATGTGCCACTTGCAATGGATGACATCTTATAGTCTGTTAAATACAAGATGCATTTACAGATTTGGGGTGTGTTTTTGGAGCACACAGGTGCACATGGCACTATGTCATTCTCATAACTTGTATACTTTGACTTTTCCAGTAGCTCTACCTCCTAAGCACCAAAACTTTTCATTGTATCTGGTTTTAAAGGGAATCTTTGTAAAAATGTGTTGTTTACCTTTATAAACATAGCATTGGGGATGATTTAATAATTTCTTGAAAATTTTATCAAACGGTTCTAGCCTGCCATTCTCTTTTGGGTCTGTCTGCTTAGGACACATTTGTGGCCCTTTGTTTTATCATCCTCCTTTCGGCCTTTGTACCCTTTGGCTATGATTTCATGGTGTTGGACACTGTGCTAAGGACAGCTTTTAATCTTCACAGCCACACTCTAAAGTAGCTACAACTATTGCACCCGTTATACAGATGAGGAAGCTACAGGCCAAGCCCACATGACTAGAAAGTACCAGAGCTGGGCTGACTCTGGTGTCTGTTCTTGATCAGAAATGACTTAGCCCAAGTGGTAGCCTGCGTGTTCTTGTGGGTGCCAAGTGCCTGCCACGTAGGGCATGACTTTGGGAGCATGAATTGAGGCCATACAGGTGTTTTAATTTGTTTCTTTGTTTGCTTTTAGGCTGGCTGCTAGGCTCTGGATATTTGAGGTTATCAGTTTAGTGACTTCCCAAGAGAAGGGTGGCGGCCAGTGAATGGGTAGAAGTTGGTGACTGTCATGGCACATAGCAGATACTGGGTCTTCTTGAGTCTTCTGAGTCTGCCAACTGGGGTGCTAGAATTTGGGCCTGGGAGTTTGGCTCCAGGGGGAGACTCTTGCCTCCAGCCCCTCTCCTGCTGCCGTGGTGATACAGGATGGGATATCTGAGCAGGCTGCTTCTCAGCTGAGAAGCTCACAGAGCTGCACTGCCATCCAGAGAAGGCCCCCAGTCCTCGGCACAGCCAGCAGGGCCTCCCAGCCCAGGTCTTCCCATCCTGCTTTGTGCTCTGAAGCTCAGACAGACCTACCGAGTGCCGGTCCTTGTCCCCAGGTTGCCCTTCCCTCCCCTTCCTGCTTGGTGAACTGCCAATTCCTCCTTCAATGTCCACCACAAACACTAACCCCCTCCTTCGTGTCCTCCTGCCATAGCATTGGCGCCCCTGGCCTACAGACTTTGACCATTGACTTGGCCAGCTATGGCCTGCTCGCTGCAGTCACCTGATGCTCAGTGTGGCATCCAGCTGCCACCTGGAATTTCACGGGCAAGAAGTTTACACACTGGCTGAACCCAGGCCCAGGTTGGGGGCTGGGCTGGGGTCAGGAGGGAGTGGCAAGATTTTCATTTCGAGTGAGCCCAGTCTCTCCTGCTGCTGTTGTTGACTTAGGCAAATGAGCTGGTGGAGTTTCCTCAAGGGGCAGGGCTGAGGTATGGGAGCTGAGGGTGGCTTCTAGGGTCCTGCCCCACGTTGGGGAGGGGGGCTTGTTTCTGCCTGGCTCCTCTGCTCTTAACCATGTGACCTTGGCTCAGTCTCCTGTGCCTCTCTGGGTGCGGTTTCCCCATCTGTAAGATGAAAGTGGGGCACACGATGCCTTCTGCAGCTTCTCCCTAACCTCAAATATTCCACTCCTTCGCTGAACACTTCAGTGTGGAGCAAACCTTCTGTGTGCCAGGCATGTGTTCCGCCCTGAGGGTGCTAAGCAACACAGACTGTGCCCTTCCGCTCATGGAAGTCAAAGCTGGAGGGCAGGACATTCAACAGGCAAGTACAAGATTATGAGAAAGGAGCTTAACAAGAGTCTGGGCACTAAGGGATGCCTTCTCTGAAGAAGTCGAATTGGAGTGAGACTTGAGAGATAGGAAATAAAAGGAAATAATGATGATGATCGCTATCATTTAGCAAACACTTGCTAAAGTCTCTGAGGGTGCATCCTCTCAAGCCTTCTTTCCAGCAACTCTGCAGGGTGTGGGGGCTTACACTTTACATCAAGGCACTGGTTCTAAAGAACAGTGACGACATCACTGTTTGTGGCCATGTGTGTTTGTGTGAAGAGTAAGATTCGCTTCGATTTCAGAGTTGCTAAAATGTGAAAATAAACAGGTCTTCACACAAATAAAATGTGTGTTTGTGGCCACTTGCATGAACAAAACAGTCATCGCTGCTGACAAGTACCTGGTCCGTGTCTGGCATAGCCCAAGTGTGCATTCCCACACTCCTCTGCCTCTACCCATATGCCAGGGTCCAGCTCATAGGCATAAGCACTATGAGGGGGGTCCCTTTTCCTTTCCTCTGCCCATCACCAGGGAGCATGCGCCCTCTGCATTTGTGTGTCCCTATCAGCAGCCGTGGGAGGTCCCAACCATAGAAAATTCTGCCATGCTGATTGCAGGGCCTTCATTCTGCCTGTCTGTTTGGGAGTGGTCAGAAACCCAGACCCTGACTTTCTGTCTCATCTAAGAAGTCACCTGTTCAGCTCCCACACCCTTCTCCATCCAAAACTGTCTCCCCAGAAGCATGAAGTCCGTGCAGACGTCTCCCTGGGTTTTTGGTCTGAATGTGTTGGTTCCTGCATAGCTTGGTTGGTTGGGCTCTTGTCAGGTAAATCTCTACCCAGCCACATCCACGCAAAGCTGGCCGAGGCAGCCAGCCTTCCCCTTGTGGTCTCTGCTTGAGATAGATCACATCTTCGCTTCTAGCTCTTCCAGGAGAGTCTCAAACTCTGTCTAGAGAGTGGGCTTCTTTGAAAATCTGATGAGAGTGGTAGGTCACCTCCTCCCAACCTCCGTATTCCCATAAGCACATGTGCAGGAGAATGAGGCTGTGTTCTCACTCCTGTTTCCTCCACTCGCCTTCTCTCAAAGCTTTGCATAAAATTCCAGGGTCTTCTTTGGCCTTTGCAGTTCAAACCAAGGAACCCGGGTTTGTTTGTTTGTTTATTTATTTATGTATTTATTTTTTGAGACAGAGTCTTACTATGTCACCCTCAGTACAGTGCCGTGGCATCACAGCTCACAGCAACTTCAAACTCTTGGGCTTAAGTGATTCTCTTGCCTCAGCCTCCCGAGTTGGGAGGACTACAGGCGCCTGCCTCAATGCACTGCTGTTTTTCTGTTGCAGTTGTCATTGTTGTTTAGCAGGCCCAGGCTGGGTTTGATCTCGCCAGCCTTGGTGTATGTGGCTGGCGCTGTAACCACAGTGCTGTGGGCGCCGAGCCAGGAAGCCAGGTTTATGACCCCTGTTCTGGAAAGCACAGCTCTCTCTGTGCTGATTTCTTTGGATAGCCCCCAACTCGACTCCCCATGGAGGACCCTCTTGTCAGAGGCAAGCTGGGGGGTGAGGACGGATAAGGACGCCTGTGTAGACTGTGAATGCCGCTTGTGGGTGACTCACTAGTGAGAACTCCCATGAGGCGGGCTGGGGGCCCAGCTCTCTGACTGCACTCTGAGCCGCCACCACATGCTCACTTTCTGGATTCCTCACCAAGTTTTGACTTACCCTTTTGCCAAGATGATTAAAGGGCATTGTGTTTGCCAGTGGAGCTCTGACAAGAAGCCCTTCTGCTCTGCCCCACAGCCAGGGAACTAGATTTAAGGCCAGGACTGAGAGACAGAGAAAAACGTGTGTCTGTAGCCACTTACATGAACAAAACAGTCGAGGATTGGAGAGCCAGCTGCTGCTGCTTCTTTACCACAGAAGTTTGCAGGCTTCCGAGTTCCCAGGGACTGGTGTGAGTGTGGGGCTTTATTCCTCTGATGTGGTCACTGTTCTTTAGAACCAGAGCCTTGATGTCAAGTGCCGTGTGTGAAGGAGGTTTTCTTCAATTCCTCATTTGTAAGGACTTTTGAAAAGCATGAATGGACATTAAGTTTGTCAAAAAAAGATTTTTTTTTTTTAAATCATTTACTAGGAAATTCTTGCATTCTTTCTCCTCGTGATAGATAATGTGACACATTATATCATTCACTTCCTCACAGGGAGCCCTCTGTGCATTTCTGGAATAAGCACAATTTGGTGGTTTATTCTTTTGATACAGTGCTAGGTTTGATTTGCTATGATTTTCTTCAAGATTTTTGCATCTCTTCTCATAAGTAAGTTGGTGTCTATTTTCCTTTTCTTTGCCGCTGTTGTCAGTTTTTGATACGCTGGCCTTGCAAATGAGTTTGGAAATATTTCTTCTTCTGTACCCTGGGATTGCTTACAGAGCAGGGGAACGATCTGGTCTTTGGAGGTTGGGAGAACAGTCTGGTCCTGAAGTCCTCTGTGCCAGTTCTTGCCTTCCTCTCCCCAGACTTTCTTCTCTTCTCTCTTCCTTGGTCCTCCCAGGCAGACACCTACCTATCCGCCTCAGTGTTGCCACACTGATGCCTGAGAGTCATCTCTGATTCTTGGCTTCCAACAGTCAGTTACTAGGTCCTGGGAATCCTTATTGTATATGAAGTTGGACAGTTAAGTTCATGAACTCCACTCTGGGAGGCCGAGGCAGGTGGATCACCTGAGCTCAGGAGTTCAAGACCAGCCTGAGCAAAAGGGAGACCCTGCCTCTACTAAAAATAGGAAAAACTAGCCGGGTATTGTGGCAGGCACTTATAGTCCCAGCTACTTGAGAGGCTGAGGCAAGAGGATCACTTGAGCTCAGAGTTTGAGATGCTGTTGGCTGTGATGCTGTGGCAGGCTAGTCTGGAGCAACAGAGTGAGACTCTGTTTCAAAAAAAAAAAAAAGTTCATGAACTCACCCTACAAAAAGTACTACATCCCTCAGCGCTGAAAAACACTATGGTCACTTTGAAGTATGTGCTGGCGTCACTGTCGCCTTTCTTTTTTTTTTTGAGACAGAGCCTCAAGCTGTCTCCCTGGATAGAGTGCTGTGGCATCACAGCTCACAGCAACCTCCAACTCCTGGGCTCAAGCGAGTCTCCTGCCTCCGCCTCCCAAGTAGCTGGGACTACAGGCGCCCGCCACAACGCCCGGCCATTTTTAGGTTGCAGCCACCATTGTTGTTTGGCGGGCCCAGGCTGGA
>CAUYON010207283.1:0-11652 GCA_963573935.1 Arctocebus calabarensis
TATATAGTGATCAAGAAAATGCCATGAAGGCTATCTGTAACAGTATGATCAAAACATTTCTGAATGTATATGAATCGTGCCCTATGATTGCACCAATGTACAGAATTAAGATTCAATAAAATTATAAAAAAAAAAAAAAAAAAAAAAAAGCAAGACTTCCCCATGAGGCAATACATCCACGGAATAGATCTGCTCATGTACCTATACATCTACAAAACTAAAAAAAGCTTTCAAAAATATTTAATGATGGATATCTCCTGGTGGTAAATGAATCAAGTTCCAAAATGTCATTTATTTACAGTAATCACCCCTTATCCAGGAGGGATCCAGTCTAAGACCCCTAGCAGAGGCCTGAAACCATACACAGCACCAAGCCCCATACAACCATGTGTCATTTAATAGGATATATCCTGAGAAATGTGTCATGAGGCAATTTCATCATTGTGTGAACATCACAGAATGTACTTACACAAACCTAGAGGGCATCGCCTACTACACACCTGGGGTACGTTGCTCCTCACCAGCAAACAGGCACAGCATGCCACTGTACTCAGTACTGCACACTGCAGGCAACTGAAACACGATGGTAATTATTTGTGCATCTAAACATGTCTCAACATAGAAAAGGTACAGTAAAAATACAGTCTTAGTATTTTATGGGACCACAGTTGTACAAGTATACCCAGTTGGGGTAGACCAAAAAGAGAATATGCTGTGTGTGACTGTATAGACTATGGTTTTTCCTATATACAGCTATGACAACATTTAATTTATACATTAGGCCAAATCAGAGATTGACAACAATGATTGATAATAAAATAGAACAATTATAACAATAGTCCAGTATCATTACCCTTGTGCTTTGTGGCCATTAAGTACAATAAAGGTTACTTGTACACGGGCATTGAGACGGCAGGGCATGTGGGCAGCACGGATGCGCTAGACCAGCGGCCTCAAACTTTTTAAACAGGGGGCCAATTCACTGTCCCTCACACCGTTGGAGGGCCGGACTATAGTTTAAAAAAAAAAACTATGAACAAATTCCTATGCACACTGCACATATCTTATTTTAAAGTAAAAAACAAAACAGGAACAAATACAATTCACACCAATGCATGTGGCCCGCGGGCCGTAGTTTGAGGACTCTGGCTAGACAAAGGTTCCCAAGCGAGGCGGGATGGGACAGGATGACACACCGTTTCATCATGCTACTCAGAAAGGTGTGCGATTCTAAACATAGCAATTGTTTATTTCTGGGCGATATTTTTAAATAAAACACCCATGTATGACAAACGTATTCAACCAAATATCCCTACCTCTCTTTCTTTCCTAAAGTGTACAGCATTAAAGCCCTTCTAGCCTTCTTCTTCCTCTTCTTTTTTTTTTTCCTTTTTCCCTCCACACTAAAAGCAAGAGGTAGAAGAATTTTGTAGGTTTTTCCTCTAGTGTCAGCACACTCGTGGCTTTTCATAGGTCTGGTTTTCTACCACACTCCACTTAAGTTTTATTGAAAACCTCACAAATGAAACTAGGCTCCTCCTAAGCTTTTCTGTGATCATTTGGTTTAAAGAAATTAAAAGTCCGAGGTTGCAAAGTCCAGGTTTTGGGGTAAACCACCTGGGTGGAAAACTGGGTTGAAGCAAGGCAGTTTTCCAAAGTGCTTTGCCTTGCAGCAAGGTAGTTTTTAATAAATGTAAGTAGAGAATATTTAAATAACACCCAATTTACTTTTTATTCTCATAAAAAGGAAAGGATAAAAGAGATGGAAGTACAGATATGGTTCCATTAAAAGCCACAGTTGAGCCAACAGCAGTGAGGAAACCCATGGAAGTTACCTAAAGTATGTATTAAATACAGCTTATGTTGATAAAAAGCTTCACAACTATTCCTAGTCTCAGCTATTTCTACCTTTATGACACAACTTGGAATCCTAGAAAAAGACACACTATTTTCTCTAGCTAAGAAATCTTAAACGCTTTTTTGCAGTGGTTACTTGTTGGCCCATGAGAAGCTTAGATCCACTGGGCTACTTTAAGAATGCTCTGTCTGCTCCAGGGCTGTGCAAAGTTACTACAGTAAAGACAAAAGTTTTAAGTTTTTTGTTTTGTTTTGTTTTATTGAGACAGAGTCTCACTCTGTCACCCTGGGTACAGAGCCATGGTGTTATCATGGCTCACCGGAACCTCAAACTCTTTGGGCTCAAGTGATCCTCCTGCTTCAGCCTCCAGAGTAGCTGGGACTATGTAACAGTTCCATGATGATGATTGGCTAGTTTTTGTCCTTTTAGTAGAGATGGGGTCTCGCTCTTCCTCAGGTTGGCCTTGAACTCCTGAGCTCAAGCAGATTACAGGAGTCAGCCACCTGGCCTAAGAGTTTTAATTATATATATATATATATATATTTTTTTTTTTTTTTTTTTTTGCAGTTTTTGGCCGGGGCTGGGTTTGAACCTGCCACCTCCAGCATATGGGGCCAGTGCCCTATCCTTTGAGCCACAAGTGCTGCCTGAGTTTTAATTATTTTTTAAGTGGAGAGAACAAATATTTTTCATTTCTTTAACGCCTTGAGATGATCATTTAAACTCATTTAATGAAGCAGGATAGGGATAATGCCAAGAACCTCTCACAAGATGAAACAATACCTGATTTGATGCTCAAGGTGCTATATATATATCTTAAGTGAATTGGACTATTTGACCCAACAACTAATGAAGTATGAGACTATGTGCAGATTTGAAGGCATGTATCTCAGTTCCTGAAGGTTGCCTCAAATATTAATTACTAATGTTCCAAAGCATTTATCCTACATTCTACAATGAAGCAAACCCTATAAAGCAATCCTGTGTTATTTCCTTATTTTTATTGCAATTGAAAAAGTTTCTGTAGTCTGTTTCCTTAAAATAAGAGCAGAAAATGTGTCTTAGTCACACCTCGGTCAATGTGGCCTCCTAACAGCCTAGAATAAAGCTCTCAGCATCTCTGCTAACTAGAGCATGTAGCTGGGGATGTGGAGTCAGAGACAAAACATCAAGCCCTCCCCACCTCCATCCCCGACTCCTGAAATTTTTACAGAAAAGACAAAATTTGCCAAGTGAAATAATCATTTTGGTAAGTGAAACCGTTTATAAATTTGGAGATGTTTTCCTTTTATTGCAATGTATCATAAGAAAAATCCACACTGTGCTTCTAATAGACCATAAAGCTTTGGTTAAAGATGGGTCAACAAGAGCTGAAACCACTAATGTTACACTTGAAGAAGTAAGCCTGGAGGCTGGCGATGTCCTCGCACTTCCAGGGATAAAAGTCTCACACAGGCGAAAAACTACTTGCCAAATTTATGCCAAGAACACACTTTTATAGCCAAATTAAACTCTTCTGTGCATATCGGGACCATCATAAAAACAGTGACATATTCTGCATCCTTGGGAGAACCTTCCCTTTCAGAGATGAAACAGGACTATCAAATCAGGAAGACAGACACTAGGAAGGAGAGATAGAAAATAGAAGACAAACTGAAACACAGGGAAAAAATAGGGTAAAAGAGACGAAGAACAAGACACAGTGAAAAATAAACATAAACAGCCAGCCTGACAAGCTCAGGGTAGCGATCTGCTCCTCTGGTAAACCAAATGGCTGTGTTACTTTACCGTTTTAGGCTGAGCAATGCGTATTATTTGCATGTAAAAACGAGTATGGCTACAGTCAAATCCATTGATTCTTTTTTTAAGAAGAGACTTGAAGAGTTAATTTCTGTTCCTTAGTCTGCACCAAAAGGCCCATAAACTGATTAATTTCAGTTCAGTCAGAGTTCCTGGAGTTAATGAGTAAAAAAAGGCAACATATTCCTTATTCAGCCACAGTGATGAATATTTTTCCCTTAAAAGTTTCTCAGAGCGGCCTCAGACTACTATAAATGTATCTAAACAGTTTTAGAATCACACAGATTCTGGCATCGCAGATTTTAGAACCACACAGTGTTTAAGCATTTAATACAACAAACTTATTACAAGAGTCTTGACAATCAGGAGATAACACTGTCATACTTGTATAATCTAAGGACATAAATACAGGATAATAATTCCTGGGATTTATATTCTCACCTGAAATATCAGAATGTAACCTGATGTTGGAACATATTTCCATTAAAAATTGTAGTTAAGAACCTAAGCTCTGGAATCAAACTGCCTGGGATCCCAGCTAGGATCTTTAAGTCTGTTTTTTCAATTATACAATGGGAACAACACAATTATACAATGGGGACAACAGTATAGCTCAGTGGTTCTCAATCTTCCTAATGCCGCGAACCTTTAATACAGTCCAAAGGGGTCGCAACCCGCATGTTGAGAACCACTGGTGCAACTTATCTCCTTAAGATGGTAGTGAGGAATAAACATAATATTGAACATATACGATACACATAAAGAGCCAAACTAAAACTTTGGGACATAGTAAATTGCAATTATTTTATGAGAAGAAGGTAAAGAGATGCAAACTAAGATTACCTGAGTCCTCACTATGTATCTGAACTGTGGCCAGAAGCTTTACAAATATTCTTTTTTTTTTTTTAAGATTTATTTATTTACTTATTTATTTTTTGCAGTTTTCGGCCGGGGGTGGGTTTGAACACACCACCTCCAGTATATGGAGCCGGTGCCCTACTCCTTTGAGCCACAGGCACTGCCTGCTTTACAAATATTCTATCTATTGATATTTATAACATTGGAAACAGGTGTTCTTATACTCTTGTTAAGGACAAACTCAAGGTCATATACCTGTTCAGCTATGGAAATGGGAATCAAACTTAAATCTAACCACAAAGTTCACGTACTTATGCTACACATCTGCCTGTTCAAAAAATGTATTTATCAAAAATATATTTTAATAGTTATGTAAAATATGTCCATAACAAAGAAATTCAAGTGACACTGCCAAAGTGGGAGCTGGTATATTGTAATTAATTTCTTTGAACCATAGCTTCTTCCCCTAAATGAAAATTATAACAATTCTTTTATCTCATGGACTTTTGTGAAGAATAAAGATGATAATACATGTGAAATACAGAGTCAAAAGCATTTAAGCAGTTAAATGCTTCCTAAAACCACTGTTAGTCATCATATATAATTTAGTCTAAAGCAGCACAGAAACTATAACTCAAGATTTAAATACACATGTTAAATATCCTATTTATTTTTCTTTCCATTCTATAAACTGGCTAGGAACAAACCACTCCAAATAGGCTTCCTTCATGAGAAAGGATGCACAAAATTCAAAATATCAGGTTACATTAATTTTCAGATCACAACTTCAAAATACTTTTGTCTCAATCAAAGATATCTACTAATTTGCATATGGCTATTTTTTAAAGGGCATTGTATTCAAGAGGTTCTTTAATAATTTCAAATCTTCAAACCACATATGACTATGTTAAAGCAAGGTATATTGAAAATTTTACTATCCATAGCAGATGCCAATGAAGGTATTATCCCAGAGTTTTTTCATTCATTAGTCTTTTGATCCTATCAGCCAAACAGAAGGTAAAACCTAGTTACCATTTTGCAGATGAATAAATAGAGGCATAAAAAAAAAAAATGGGTCAGGGCGGTGCCTGTGGCTCAGTGAGTAGGGCGCCAGCCCCATATCCCGAGGGTGGCGGGTTCAAACCCGGCCTCGGCCAAAACTGCATAAAAAAAAAAAAAAAAAAATATATATATATATATAGTCGGGCGTTGTGACGGAAGCCTGTAGTCCAAGCTGCTCGGGAGGCTGAGGCAAGAGAATCGCCTAAGCCCAAGAAGCTGGAGGTTGCTATGAGCTGTGACTCCACAGCACTCTACCGAGGGCGATAAAGTGAGACTCTGTCTCTACAAAAAAAAAAAAAAAGGGTCAGTTAAAGGCACTGTAGTCTCCAAGAATGAGTATACCTTCATATATGAGCTTCTCCTTAAATTTATTGAAAAGCCAAATAATATGATTCAGAAATTGAGGAGTAGTATTTTTTACCACATCACACAAAACAAATCAGGATTTTTAAAATGTTAAAATACAAGTCAAGAAGATGGGATTTGAACTGCTCTCATAAGTTTGAAAGTGGCTAAGAGCTCTTAGATCTTTATAGTAATAAATATTGTAGAACAAAGTGGTCGTCTGGGAATCCCCATTCATATGTTATTCCATGATTGAAGATCAAGATGTCAGGACCATTTAGAATCAGTGCATTTTTGGCTTGTTTTAAGCTTTAATCTATATTTTGAAAAAGCAATTAACAATATTTGTAAGGGAAATGTAATCACTGTGCCTCCCTCACTCATCACTCCGAACTCTCCTACTAGTGTAGAAAGAATTCTGAGTTTCAAACACTGTATTCCTTTAGTTTGCATTTTCCCACAAATAGAATAAAGAGAAATGTGACCTTGGCCAACCACCATTCTTCAGTGGAGAGCCTTTTCAGCTCAAAAAACCATCACCTGATTGATAGTGGCTTTCCTGGCTGTAAACAACTATTTGCTACTTAAATGGTAAGAACTTCTCTGGGAGGTGCAGGTATATCTAGACGAACCATGAATACAACAGTCTTCAATCATCGAAACCTCAAAGAGGATTTGCCAATGATCTCTTAAAACAGAAGTGTCATTCAAGAGTAGGTGAAGTATTTTGTGATTTCTATTATACACATAGTACATGACACAAAAAATATATATATAGTTTCTTGGTCACATAAACACCTGATGATTGTATGAATGAAATCAAGGCAATCTTGGCTGAGATGCTGTTTCAAAGTCCTGCAAAAAGTGAAGGTTTCACAGATCCACACCTTCGTTTTATCACCTACCAGCTATGTGACAGTTGACAAGTTATTTAACATCAGTTAACAACTCAGCTTCTTCGTTAAAAAAAAAGTCTGAAAAATGTTTGGTGTTAAAAACGGAGTTTTATAAATATTTTGCATGAATAATGGACATTTCCTAAGGGACAACAGTGAAAAGATGAGCTTCCTGTCACTTCTGTCCCCTAGCCACTCAGTTTTCCTTCAAGGAGATAACTGCTATTTGTAGACAAATGAAAAGCTTGGTTTTAATGTTCTATGCTGAAATGTTGAATACATTAACATTTATTATGTGTCTATTACATGTCAGAATTATGCAGGGAATGTAAAACGATGAGCTCACGGTTGAGAATGGAAAATAATACCAACTAAGTTTAATATTAGGTAATAAACATAGCAGCAAAAGTTTAAGAACAGAAGCAAAAGGTATTAATTTAATCAGGAATGGTTGATTGGAATGAAGAATAACATTAAGAACAGGTTTCAAGATGAATGGAGTTTCAGGCACCCTAGTAAATTCTCTCTGACTTAGGCCTTTCAATTCAGGAATTAGGCCCCTGACATGTCTATAAAAACTCTAATTAAAGGTACTGACTCACGGCTAAGAATTTCTGACATAGCAAAAGGAAAAGGCAGCTCAATAGAATGTCAAAGGGTTCACTGTGACCTGTTTAGGTAGAAAGAAATGGAAGAGTAAAAGAGTTCTGTTCCCAATCTTGCCAATGTTCATTTGAGAACTGTATATGTATATAAAGTCATCCAAAGAAGGGATTACTAACTGGGGAGCACAAGTACAACTTTCAGTGACCTTTATAATCTTATTGAGAATTTACAGAATAAATGCTGCCTTTCCACATTTTGTAGAACACTCAAGTAAAACAGGTTGAAGACTCAAGATGCCAATAAACAGAAAAGAAACCAATCTTACCGTGTCTCGTAGAGTTTCCTAGAGTATGAGTTTAAGAAACTAAATTGTAATGACAATACTAAAATATTGGCAATTCTTCAACAAAACTCTCTGGATTTATGGAACTCAGGTTAGATCTCTGTATGCCAATATCCTGTGCTCAGGACAGACTAGCTTAAAAGACAGCCCAAAACATCCCTAAAATGGTGTGCCCGATGTTAGCCTAGTGTGAACAGAATGTAAAAACATGTCCATTCTTTTCAGCAGATATTAGCTAGTCTTAACAAATAGGTCCCAGAATCCACCAATCTGCCACAGACTAGAGTATGCTTTATAAACATAACTTTAAAACAAAATTTCCATGTTAACCTTAAAACACTAAAGCACAGTTGAACTGAGGGCTATTAATTCCTTTCTTTTTATTGTCGGCCTTAAGTAAAAGCTATCAAAGATGTGAAATGTTCTGTTTAAACATAATACGGCTTTAAGGGAAGGACATAAAAGATAATTGGAAACACTTTGCAAAATATTTCAGTATACCTTACAATTTATCAAATGCCCAAACAAAGTAACAGTGTAAATTATAGAAGCAAGATCTTCTATAGAAATTCTTCTTCTAAAGAAATTTAGGTCAAGAATGAATTTTCCAGATTTGTGACAAATAATAAAGACTTATCATTATCAACTTTTAATCACTTTTTGGTATATTTTAAGCCTAAGTTTTATCAGGACTCAACAAGGAAACACACATTGATTATCTGTTCAATGGCAGGCACCAATACCAGGCAAAGGGCGATACAAAGACAGCTCTTGTTCTCAGAGAGCTCTTTATTATACGGCATTACTTTTTGTTCCAAGGCAAGCTACATGTAAGGTAATTTAATAATAATGCCATGCAGAGGTATCTTAAGCCACATGGTGATAAAGCAATCAGGACTCACACCTAACATTAGGCATTTCATGCCTCCACATTTTCCATTTCCACTTGGCAAAGTAATCCTGATTATAATAAACTCGAATAAATTTGAAAACTTAAGAAACACTATGAATGCCATCTCCTTCTACTCATTCTGTCCATGGATCACATATGCCATAAAATCTGCTTACCCAACTTCTTCTTGCAACCTATCACTTAAATGCAAGAAAAAGGCGAATTAAATGTGTTATTATTTCAAGCAGCACTTCCAGTAGAATATTTGGATTTTGAAAAAAAAAAAAATTTACTTTGGGATTAGAAAAATCACAATCAGGAGCTGCAGAACATTAAAGTCACAACTTTTGCAGAATGTCAGGATCATTTTGGAGGCGAGATTTAAACTTCCTCAACCAAAACCAAAGACACAATGTTCTAATCCTATAATACTACTCCGTGCTGTGATTATTATAAAATCCTCTTAAAAACTGTGAAGAAGAGAAAGAGAGACAAAGCTTCTATTTTTCTCTTCCCCATGTACGATTTAGTCCCAATGTTCTGAATATAAGCATTTTATGTAACAACAAGCTACCTTCATAAGGTCCAAATAATTATAGGTTCAGGTCAAGAACTCCAAACTATATTGATTACATCCCTATGTAAGAAGGACCCTCCAGCGCCGTTTGTATCCACTATAACAGGGACAGCTTTTAAGTATCTGTGACACTAAGAATTTTCAGTCCTATCAATGCCAGAAATGGAAAGCCAATGACCAGTCAGGCCTGTCAGTTGTTGCCTGAAGCAGTGAGGACAAGCTGGGAATTCATCACACTGGAACTTCATCTGCCAGCTGCATTCACACATTTTCACCACCTGAATAGTTGATGCTCTTCAACTCCCACGTGGCTCATTTCAGAATACAGTGTTTTGAAATGAATATTTGATCGGGCAGGGTAAAAAGAGGTTTGGACTTAGCTGAGGTGTCACCATAATGCACTTTAAGTAACTTTAAGTATCAGGAGCTAGGTGTCTTGGTCCTATTCTTCAACTATTTCTGAAATAAATCTGTGATCCTAATTAAATAAGATTAAATGAGATAAGACACCTAGCATAATGTTGGGCACCTATCTGTTTATAAATCAATAATGGTTTCCAATCCCTTTTACTTGTCTATTAACAAACATCCTGAAGATTCCTTATAGATCTCTTGATTATTCAGAGACAGGGATCTCAAACTGGCAAGGATACATAAAAATCACTCTGCTCCCTTTCTAATTTCTAGTTTTATCAAAATGCCAAATTGTTACCTAAGTATGAACCTAAACAATATGCGGCACCCGAAGCTCCATGAGTGGGGAGCCGGCCACATACACTGAAGCTGGCGGGTTTGAGCCTGGCCCGGGCCTGCTAGACAACAAAGAGAATTGCAACCAAAAAATAGCCAGGCGTTGTGACGGGCACCTGTAGTCCCAGCTGCTCGGGAGAATCGCTTTAGCCTAAGAGTTGGAGGTTGCTGTGAGTTGTGACACCACAGCACTTGACTGAGGGCAACATAGTGGGACTGTCTCAAAAACAAGAGAAAACAAAACAAAAGGGTGGCGCTCGTAGCTCAGTGGGTAGAGCACCAGCCACATACACTGAGGCTGGTGGGTTCAAACTGGCCCAGGCCAGCTATACAACAATGACAACTGCAACAACAACAACAAAAATAGCTGGGCATTGGGCGGCGCCTGTGGCTCAACGGAGTAGGGCACCAGCCCCATATGCCAGAGGTGGTGGGTTGCAGTTATTGGCCGGGACCCAGCACCGGCCAATAACTGCAAAAAAAAAAAAAAAAAAAAAAGCTGGGCATTGTGGTGGGCATCTGTAGTCCCAGCTACTTGGGAAGCTGAGGCAGGAGAATCACTTAAGCTCAAGAGTATGAGGTTGCTGTGAGCTGTGACACCACAGCACTCCACTGAGGGCAACATAGTAAAGCTCTGGCTCAAAAAAAAGAAAAAAAAAATCCAAAAGAAAAACAAACAAAAAACCCCCTAAACAATAAAGAAACACAGTAAGTAGGCTTGTTAAAGTTGCTTCTTTATGTTTGGATGTTAACAGTTCGTCTACCAAATGCCTTAATATGGTTTTTTTTTACTTATCGTCCTTGGGGTACAATGGATTTCTTAAAACTCTTAGTTGGTGTCTTTCATAGATTTTGGAAAATTCTCAACCTTTCAAATATTTCTTTTACTGTATTCTCTCTTTCTTCATTTCTGTATATGTGTAATAATTATGCAGAAGTTAGTTTCATACTGCCCCATGGACCTCTTACACTGAGTTCTATTTTATTTCATTATTGTTTTCTCTTTCAGTGGCAGTTTCAGTAAATTTTTACTGATCAACCTATACTTAGTAATACTATACTTAATAATAAAACCTTCCCCCTGGGGCTGAGAGACAAGATGTTCAATATTATCATTTCTATTCAATACTGCAGTGGAGGTCTAAGGAATTATGCTAAGGGAGAAAAAAAGCAAAAAAATATAAAGTTTATAAAGAAATAAAATAATTTTTATTTGCAAATGACATAATTACATAGTAGAAAATCCAAGAGATTCTACTAGGATTAATGAATTAATTTGGAAAAGTTTCTGGATACAAGTTTATTACACAAAAGCATTTTATTCTAAATGTAATAGAGGAAAAAACTGAAAATTAAAATGTTAGATATATCATCAATAAAACATGAAATGATAGAAATAAACTTCACAAAAGATGTATAAGACTTCCACATTAAAACTTACCAAAAAGAAATTAAAGAAGGCATAAATAAATGGATAGATATAAAGGTTAGTCTTATATTAGAAGATTTAATATTTTTAAGATACCAAAACCTCCCAAAGTTGATTTACAGATTTAATGAAATCCCAATCATATCTCATCTGAATTTCTAAAGAAATAAACAGGCTGATTACTTAATATGTGTGGATTAGCATATACACGCCAACAGATTTCAATTATTTTTTGA
>CAUYON010207287.1:0-24353 GCA_963573935.1 Arctocebus calabarensis
CACAGCAACCTCCAATTCCTGGGCTCAAGCGAGTCTCTTGCCTCTGCCTCCCAAGTAGCTGGGACTACAGGCGCCCGCCACAACGCCCAGCCATTTTTTGGTTGCAGCCGTCATTGTTGTTTGGCAGGCCCGGGCTGGATTTGAACCTGCCAGCTCAGGTGTACGTGGCTGGCGCCTTAGCCCGCTGAGCCACAGGCGCTGAGCCGATAGTTTGTTTTTTGACCCTTAAGTTCTCTGTCAAAATTACTCAACCCTGAGAATGGTGGTTAGGAGGAAAAGGGTGGGAAAGTGAAGTCATGTTGGTCAAAGGGTACAAAATTTCAGTTAAAGAGGATGAATGCATTCTGGAACTCACTCTGGAGAATAATAGTACTACATGGTGACTAGAGTTAGTAATAGAATATTATGTTCTTGAAAATTTCTAAGAGCAGATTCTAAATGTTCTCATCATAAGAAATTAAGTAGGTGATGTGTATGTTAATTAGCTTCATCATTTTATGTTGTATATATATGTCAAAATAGCTTGTCACATGCCATAAATATATACAATTTTTGTTATTTATACCTTAATAAAGAAAAAGAAAAAAATTACTCAACTCTACATTGTAGTGTAAAGCAGCCATAGCAGAAAAGTAAGCAGGCGGCACCCCTACTAAGTGGGTAGGGTGCCAGCCACATACACTGAGGCTGGCGGGTTTAAATGTGGCCTGGGCCAGCTAAAAAGACAATGGCAACTATAACCAAAAAATAGCTGGGTGTTGTGGCAGGCGCATGTAGTCCCAGCTACTCAGGAGGCTGAGGCAAGAGAATCTCGTAAGCCCAAGAGTTGGAGGTTGCTGTGAGCTGTGATGCCACAGCACTTTACCAAGGGTGACATAGTGAGACTCTGTCTCAAAAAAAAAAAAAAAAGATAAGCATGGTTATGTTCCAATAAAATTTTATTTAACAACACTGAAATTTGAACTCCACATAATTTTCATGTGTTAAGAAATGTTATTATTCCTTTAGAAAAATAATCTTTAAACACAGAAAAGCCTTATTTCCTTGACTATATAGAATCAGGTGGCTGGCAGGATATGACCCATGGACATGTCTGTGGGCTGCAGTTTTAAAACCTGTATTCTAGAAGATGGACGATGGTATCGTCCAGCATTTGTCCAGGTTTGTCAAGCATTCCAAAATTAAGGTGCTGCTAAATACTACCAACAGCATTCAGGGGACCAAATACAGCTAGATTTCAATCCATTTTAAAAATTCTCATCTTTGGAGAACATTTTATTTTTAGCCTGGTTTGCATCTTTGCTTCCATTTTAATATGAACTAAATATAGACTGGAAACTCTGACTCTCATCAGTACAGTAATATATGGCATAACAGCTTTCTTTCCATTTTGATTACAAGTTAAACATGATATCCCGTTATTAAAGATAAGAGACATAATAAATAATTTACCAAACCTTTACCTATAACTTAAGGTGCATTATTTGAAAGTATCTAAATTTAGAAAGCTTTCACTTAGTTTAAGATTGCATGTTTGCTTTTGTGGTGAAGTGGTGAAAGGTTATATGAAAGTGCTATTATAAAGACCTGGGGCTCCTTTCTGTTTCCAAGGTACAGTGTTTCACTTATATTGGAGTCGCTAGATTTTACTTACTCAGGAAATGTGTTTATAAGTACAGCCTTTAATTAAAGAGAGTTTGTTTTACATCTAAGAATAGACCTTTGAAAAAGACTATAACATGTGAGTACATTACAGTTTCCCTTGATAAATTTGTTTGGTTTTGTTGGGTATTGAGCATTTTATTATTTTATTTTATTTTATTGAGACAGAGTCTCACTATGTTGCTCTCGGTAGAGTGCCATGGCGTCACAGCTCACAGTAACCTCAAACTCCTGGGTATAAGCTATTCTCTTGCCTCAGCCTCTCAAGAAGCTGGGACTATGAGCAACTAGCACAACGCCTGGCTGTTTTATGTGGCAGTTGTCCTAGTTGTTTAGCTGGCTCGGGCTGGTTTCAAACCCGCCAGCCTCAGATGTGGCTGTCGCTGTAACCACTGTGCTACGGGCACTGAGCTGGTATTGAGCATTTTATTCTTTGACTATTTAGACACTGGAAATGTATTTGTATCTTTGATGTGGTTAAGTTGCTTAAAATGGTCAACAACTGTTAATCGATAATAGCTTTAATTTAGGATTCAATGTACATCATTTCTATCTGGTATAGTTACTTTTCCTGTCCAAATGAACTAATAATTCCCTCTCTCCTGCTTTTTGTTACGAGGCTATTTGGAAGACTTTTATGCTATTGTTCTATACGGAGGAAATCTGATTAACTTCATCATGTGTGGAGTGGGAATCTCTAACCATCTTACTGTGCCATTTGAGTACCAGCCCTTTTTCAGACCACCAGAATGTAATTTAGAGTAATAGTTTTTATATAAGCTTGGTGCATTTAATTCAGAAATTTTAAAATAAAATATCTTTCTACTTAGCATTTTATTGTTTACAGACGGTTTTATATACATGATCTTTCTTAACTGTGGTGTAAAATGACCTAAATTTTTATAAATGATAAAACTGAGACCAAGTTGGAAGATCTCCTGAGTAAATACCACTCCCCACATGCCTCACACGGTGGATCCCTGGAGATGGGTTCTGAATGCCTTGCTTTCTGTGGCTCCATGACTACTTGGGCTGTGAAGGTTAAATCTACAGCACGCAGTGTGTGTGTGTGTGTGTGTGTGTATGTAGGCAGGCTGGGTCCTCTCTTCTCTTGGCCTTTTTCTCCTTCCTTTCCCTTTTTCTTCTTGCCCTTAAATTTCCCTTTTATTCTTCCTGTTTTCTTCCTCTTCCCTGCCGTTGCCCTTATTAATTTCTTTAATCCATGAGTAGATCTCTCATCAGTGTTTGAGGTTTCTACGTCTTTTTGCCGTTTGGATCCCATGGTTTTAGTGACAAGAATATACATTTGAAAAGTGAATTTTGGAGTAAAAATCTCAGGTGAAATTTATATTATTTTTAATTAAAATTAACAGAGGTCATCAAGTCATTTTTAAAACATCTTTTAGAAGGACTATTTTAGAAGAAAATGCTGCTAGGTACCTAATTCTTCAATAGATTTTCAAAGAAAATACTTTCACTTCTATAAGATAAAATGTAATTTTAAAAAGGTCATGAGATAGCTTTAAAAAGAATTCTGTAAAGTAATTTTCCATGTGGCCTATTAAGACATATTTGAGGAGAAAAGATGAGTAAAATTTATTTTTACCTAGCTAAGGAATGCAAATGGACAGGTCTTTTTTTTGGCTTAGTTTTCTCCATCTGACTATTTTATTTAGATAAGAAAAAGTGCAAGAGTTTGTGCCTGAATAGGCTTATTGTTTTGAATTGGCTTATTCATCCTCACCTTTGTAGTACTTTAAAATTATGTAATGCTGTATTTGCTACTTTATAAGTAAATACTCTATCTCTGTAATTTGCATAGCACAATGGTAAGAGGAACACCCATGAATCCAGCCTCAGAAGGAGAACATTTTCAGTATCGTGCATCTTCCCATGTGCCCCTTTTCAGCTTTACTTCTTTCTTGCCCTTCAGTTTGTTCATTCAAAAAAAATTTATGGTGTTCCCAGTGCTGTTGTAGGTGCTAGAAATAGAGCAGTAAGCAGAACTGACAAAAAGCTCTGCCTTCCTGGAGCTCACATGTTAGTGTATGGTCAATTTATGAACTCATAAATATGTAGAATGTGAGACAGGCTATAATGAGAAATAAAGCACGGCCGTGAGTGGAGGTGGAGTAGGAAAGGATCTCCAGGCAGTGAGCCATGTGCTTTCTGTGGGAAGAGCAGTGTAAGCAAAGGGAACAGCAGCTGCAAAGTCCTAAAGACGGGAGCCACAGAGAAGGCAGTGGGGCTGAAGTAAGGTGGGGAAGCAGCGCAAAGCTGGAAGTGAGTTAACAGTGTCTTAAGTAAGATACTATGGAGAAGTGTTCCTACCCCGGGGTTCATGCATCCTTCAATCATTTGGGCTTTAGAGGATCCCTCAAAGTGTATGTCTGTGTGTATGCCCATCTAAAGGCTGAAATAATTGATTTGTAAAGGGAAATTGTAGCTCAGAAAATAAAAGGTAGTTAAAAAATACATTTATTAGATATACAGGAAGTCCTCACTTAACATTGTTTATAGGTTCTTGGAAACTGTGACTTTAAATGATTAATAATGAAACCCTTCTTTTGCCTCATCAGTGTTATAATGAACAAACAGTGTGGAATGAAAACATTATTCGAGGACCTGCTGTACTTGGTTCTGCTTAAAGTCAGTGTTTGAGAACCTGTTGGCGATCTTAAGTAAGGACTTACTGTACACCTTCCCATGTGTAATTAGTATTGAATTCTTGAAATAGAAATCATCCATTTTCATTATCATTTGGAGAAATGTTAAAATTCGGGGTGAGTTTGATGAAGTGAGCTGCAGCAATGGAAGAGCAGGGTTTCTCAGAGCAGTTAAGTAGGATTGGGTTTGTTTCTTACTCATGTACCATTAGGTGATCTCAGACACATTACTTAATGGAGCAGAGAATGCTGTGCCCCTCCAGGATCAGTCTCTCCTATTTTTCTTGGCCCGCCATTAGACTTCCTTTCCCTCTTGTGGATAGATGGGGCCATTTAACAATTTTGGCCAGTGAAATAAAGGTCACTTGGCCTCCAAAGCTGTTTGTGGAATTATCCATGCTCTATCTCTTCCTTCCCCTGCCAGATGGATGTGGATTATCCATTGGAAGGAACCTGGATCCCTGAATGACTTTATGGAGCACAGCCTATTAGCCACTTCAGGTTGTGACATGAGGGGGGAATAGACCTTTATGTGTTAAGTCCTTGAGATTTGAGCACTGTTTGTTAGAGCAGTTGCATGCTCTTACCAATACATTTCATTCTAAACTGTGGATTTGTCATTTGAAAAGTGGATGTAGTGATTCCTACCTTTGCAAGGTAGTATAATGGTTAAATATATGGTATGCTTTTCCTACCTTTGTGAGGTAGTATGATGGTTAAGTTAAATACACGGTATGTTTTTGTATCCATTATTACTGCCATTATTTTGAAATTGAAATAAAATCTTAATAACTCAATTACTTCTGATACAAGTGTCTTAAATGACTCAATCAGTCTGTATAGCCACTATCCTTTATTGACTACTTAAGTGTCTTGTAAAAAATTAATGAGAATGAATGAGAATGCAACTTGGAGGTGGCAGTGGAAATAATTGGGCAGGTTGGCTTTGAGTGCTCTCCTGGCCAAGTCTACTTTATCTTGAAATGATCTTTCTCAGAGCCTCTCTGTCTGGCTTTCCTCAACTTTTATTTACTCCTCAGTCGACTACAGTCGTTGTGGCCTCAACCACTTCATGAAACTTCTTTTGCAAAAGTTCTTAATAATTTAATTGCCAAAATCCAGGGGTCTCGAGTTTGCAGCCAACTATTTCTTGCTTTGGACACTATTGGCCATTTTCTTCTTTTATCTTGTTTTGCTTTCAAGCTTCAAGGTTCTCTTATCTTTCTAATTGCCTTTTTACTGCCTCTCAGCCTCTGATTCTCCTTCCAAATGTTTTTGTTTCTTAGGAGTCTGATTTTAACTCTGTTTGCCTCTTCCTTAGTTGATCTGATCAGTGCAGTTAGGTTTCAACTACCAGGGCTGTCATTCTTTCTCTAGCCTGGACTTCTCACCTGAGATCTGTAGGTCTGATGCTTAGTAGACATTTCCTGTAGTGGGTCCCATAGCTATCAGCCTCAGTGTTCCCCCACTGAAGAGCTTTGTGTGCAATTTCTCCATCCCCTAGCCAAGTTTGCTTCACAACTTTTTTATCCTATAGAAGGAATTGCCTTATAGTTAACCTTGACTTCTCATCATCAATTCATTTGCCTTCAGTGACTATCATTTGACACCTGCTATGGTTGGACAGAGTGCTAGGCACTGGGGATTTAGCCACATTACAAAACAGACACAGTCCTTACCCTTGTGACGCTCACTGACTGTCTGCAGTCACCAAATTTGGTCAATTCTGTATTTTTAAACACTGTCTTAGTTAATTCTCATAATAAAACTATAGGGAGTAAAAGTATAATTATTCTCCCCATTTTAGAAATGAAACCAAAGATTAGATCAGTAACTTGCACAGCTATCAAGTGACCTGTCTTATTATTAGCTATTATGATATACATATTGTCCTTTTGTCTGCTGTGTATATCTTTCATGAATTTATCTCACACTTTCCATTTGTTGCTTATCCTAACTTCATTTAATTTTTGGGGGGGACAGTTTCATTGTGTCGCACTCGGTAGAGTGCTGTGGAATCACAGCTCACAGCAACCTGAAACTCTTGGGCTTAAGTGATTTTCTCTTGCCTCAGCCTCCCAAGTAGCTGGGATTACAGGTGTCCGTCACAATGGCCTGGCTATGTTTTGGTTGTAGTTGTCATTGTTGTTTGGCAGGCCCGAGCTGGATTTGAACCTGCCAGTTCCTGTTTGTGGCTGGTGCCCTAGCTGCTGAGCTTTAGCTTTTCTTATCTGTCATATGGATTTTTGCCATGGATTTCCTCTCTGACCCATTCTCTACTTTGTTGCCAAAAGAGAAGTTTGATACGCAATACATTTTGTGTAAGCTGTTAGACATTGCTCATTATTAGTGGCTTAAATTTCTTAGTGTGGCTTATTAGGTCTTTCTCAACTTGATACTAAACTACCTTTCTTTTCACTCAACTAATATTTATTGAGTACTATTGTAGGTGCTGAGATGGTAGAGTAACACAAAAAGCCCTGCTGTTATTCAGCTTATATTCTGTCAAGGGAGAAGTTAATAGACATATAAACAGACAAATGTATGTGATCTAGCTGGTATTGATAACCATAGTGGAGGAAGATACAACGGGTAAATGGAGAGGGAATGATGGAGTAGTGTGTGTGTGTGTGTAAAGTATTTTGATTGAATTGATCCAGGATAGACTCTCTTTGATAAGAGAAGGGTATCCTGTGGAGTTATGGATGGGTTAGGCAGGTGTCTGGGCTCAGAGAACCCTAGGCAGAGCCATTGCCATAGTATTTCACTTGTGTTTTCTGTCACTGTCATGCTCTGGCCAGCAGTGCCAACATCTTCTCTGATGCTGAAAGGCAGACATTTTTCTCTGCTCACATGTTTGCATGTGTATGTGTCGTTTTAGCTGCTTGAAATGTCCCCCTTTTCATATTTCTCTAATTTATTTTTAAATGCTGTTATTTTTCCCTATTCCTTAAAATATTTAAAGGGTTTTATATTACACACTGTGTATCAAGCTTAGCTTAAATATAGATAAGAGAGGACGCAGAGGTAGATCAGTAGGTTAATGATACATAGAGAAGGGTGTCCTGTATAGTTAAGGATGAACTATAAATTTAGTTCTAAGCTTTCTGGCAGCCAAAGCAACAAGATCAGTTGTAAAATTTTCTTGTTTGTGACAAAAGAAGACCTCTGGATTTTAGGGGGGAAGAGCTTCTCTAGGCTTTTGTGTGGTAACCTTTGTTTTTTCAGTGTCTTGTATGGGTGTGGGGCGGGGACGGGGGTGAAGTGGGCATCCCCTTCACCTGCAGCATAAAACATGGGAAGGTGTCCTTATAATGTTCTATCTTGTGAGGTCTGGACGTAATCCAAACTTCATCTTTGTGATGGTAATATGTGGGAGATTGAGAAGGGAGGTTTTAGTTAATAGCAAACCCCAGGCATAAAATCCAAATTATTTATGAAGATTGAACAAATAGCATGTGCTTCACACGGTTCTTCTGTGAAACTAGGTTTCTCCTGAAATATTTTTTTCAAAATTGTATAGAATCTCAGGTTACCTGTTGTTTTTTACTTAATTATATAAATGCTACTGATAAGAGAGGGTTGAGTGATATATTCTTCGTACGGAAGAAAAAGAAGAATGGTGGTTTTTGATAAAATAGTTCTACATCCAGGTTTTAAAAAAATGTTTGTAGAGCTTTATGAGTGAATTACAGAATATTTAAAGATGGGAATATTATAGGATTATGATGAAAATAGTGTTGATGTCACGGATCGCTGCAAAGGTCTTAGTGTGGAGACCTGGAGAACTTGCTAGTACCTCTTTAGTACCTGTTTGGAGAGAGCACCAATCTGGAGGAAGATCAGAGCAATCAGAAAAAACAGCACAAGCAAAGGCCCTGAGCTAGAGACATGCCCCACACCTCTGAGAATAAATGTAAGGAGGCGGAGTTAGGCTGGAGTGAGTGGGGGGAAGTGAGTAGCAGGAAAAAAATGGTCAGCGGGATTAGGAAGGATGGTGGATAGGTTGCTGTGACAATTTTCTTGACATTTTAGCACAGAGATTAGCACATAATTAGCCCTAATAGATCCTAGTTATCATACTAATATTGAAGAATTCAGTTGCTGTTTCATAGCAAGTTTGATCTTTATGATAAAATCAGCATCTAAAACAAACTCTTTATTATTTATTTATTTATTTATTTATTTATCTATTTATTTTAAGACAGAGTCTCACTCGGTTGCCCAGGTTAGAGTACCATGGTGTCAGCCTAGCTCACAGCAACCTCAGACTCCTTGGGCTCAAGCAATCCTCCTGCCTCAACTTCCCAAGTAGCTGGGATTATAGGTGTCCACCACCATGCCCAGCTAATTTTTTCTATTTTTATTAGAGATGGTATGTGATTCTAGCTGAGGCTGGCCTTGAACTCCTGACCTCAAGGATCTACTTACCTTGGCTTCCCAGAGTGCTAGTATAGACATGAGCCATCACACTTGGATGGTTAAAACAAACCCTTTTAAAAGATAGGAGAGAAATGAAGCAATACATGAAGAGAGATGTAGGGGACAAGTGAGAGCTTTTTAGAAGTAAAATGATTTCTTCAGTAGGAAGAAGTGTATGTTTGTGAGCTGAAAAGAAGAATCCAGTTGAGAAGGGAAATGAAATGATGCAGAAGAGAGGAGAATGGCTAGAGCAGTGTCCTTGTGTGTCTGTGAGAGGCAGGGTGGGATCATGTGAGGAGCTGGGCTTCCTTGGGAGCTGGTGGTTTATCCGTAGTGTGGTTAGATGCAGAGGTTGGCACTTCTGAACATTCTTTTCCAATTGCTTTGATTTTCTCAGTGGAGTGGGATGCTAGGCCAGCAGCTGAGAGTCAAGATGAAGGAGAAGGTATTGGAAGCCAAGGATAGAGGAAAGATGTGAATACATGAACAAGGGAGTGGGAGGGGGACTAGAGAAATACAGTAGAAGCATCCAGCTGCATTTGGGGCACACCTGAAGGGGGTGTCATGAATATAATCTAAGCACTGTTGGCCTGTCTGTGGGACTGTGTCAACTGCATAAATCTGGGAAGTAGAATAAGTGGGGAGCTGGGTTAAACTGATTGTGGTTTGACTAATTGAGTATGGCCAAGCAAGAGGGTACAGGGAGAGTGTGGATACAAATGTTGGAATTTATGTGGGGTAAAGAGTGAGGGCTTGCGTTAAATGACTGGGAAGTGACCTTGGGACCAAGCTGCCAGTGCTGGAGGGGTAGAAGAGAAGATTGTTGGCAAAGATTAAGATTTATTAATTATTAATAAATTTTAATCATTGAAATTTTAGAACGGAAAGAAAGATTATTAAAAGAAAATGTATAGTTTTAATTATCTTAAATGTGCTTTGGAGATGTATTAATAATAGGTTTTGCTAACAAAGTCTCCACATCATGGATGCATAGCTGGGGTCCCTCCTATGTAGCAAAATACAGAAAAATAAGTATTTTACTTAGAACAGGAAAAGGAAAGTTCCCCAAATAAATTAATAAATAAATCTGGTTTGGAATTTTTAGAAAACATACAAATGAAGCCCTTAAGTGCATGAAATAACGCACGAGTCCCAGTTCCAGTTTTTACGGGGCAAGTTATAGATTAGGTTCCTCCTATGTATACCTATATAATTATGAGGAATAAAGAGATAAAGTCCTTAGCGCATTCTAGGCATACAGTAAATGCTAGTCCGTGTTCAAGATCTTGAGGTAAAAGGCGCTCTTTACGATTGGGGCCTCTCTATGCCAGAGTGATGTAAATGAATAAGGTGCTAGTGAAGTCTTCCAGTCATTGGGAAAGAATTCCCGTTCTTGTTCTGCCTTTGGCAAGCCAGAAACCAGAGCTTTTTAATGGTAAACGCTTTTATAGGTTGCGTATCATCTGTGAAGTAGACAGTTTTGTTTTTTTTTTAAGACAGAGCCTCAAGCTGTCACCCTGGATAGAGTGCTGTGGCATCACAGCTCACAGCAACCTCCAATTCCTGGGCTCAAGAGATTCTCTTGCCTCTGCCTCCCAAGTACAGGGACTACAGGCGCCTGCCACAACGCCCGGCCACTTTTTGGTTGCAGCCTTCATTGTTGTTTGGCGTGCCCAGGCTGGATTCAAACCCGCCAGCTCAGGTATACGTGGCTGGCACCTTAGCCCGTTGAGCCACAGGCGCCGAGCCGAAGTAGACAGTTTTATCACAGATCTTGTTAAAATTCCACAGTAGGAAGGGAAGAATGTTGAAGGAGATTCAGCCTTCCCCTGGTAATAGACACTTCTACCTTATCATCATCCACATAGTCACAACAGTTCCCAATTATTACCACTGAAGTGTTCTTGGTCTTTTTCCTCCTCTTCTTAAAGAAGAAGCACTCCAGCTTGTTGGAGCAACAACTTCATTTTCCTTTTCTATGGAACAGGAGAGTGGATACAGTGAAGGGACAGGAAAAAATCACTATATAGCATTATTACCTGGAGGCCCCAGTGTGTGGGGAGTAATTGAAAGTCTGGAGTGAACAGGTAAGTGATACGTGCTTGATTTTCCTGTATAATGGAAGGAAAGCTGGGGAAGGGAAAGCAAATGTGAGCATATTTGAGACATTCCCTGGGGAATATTTGGGCAGGGGAGGAGGAGGACTGGCCTGCCATAAAAGTAAGGTCAATAACCAGGAAAGTGTAGAATATGATCATTATTGTGACCCTTGGTTTATATGTAGGCTGATAAAGCCTGGGGAGCTTGATGTGCTCTTAAATTAACCATGTTCAGTGTAGTCATGTGATATATACAACATGGAAGTTATGGAGCATCTGCACGCTATCATCGCAGCATTATTTACAAGTGCCAAAAGCCAAGTGTTCGGTGATGGATGAATAGAGGAACAAAATGTGGTATGCAGAGATAGCGTGACATTATTTAGCCTTCAACAGGAAGGACATTCTTTTTTTCTTTCTTTTTTTTTTTTGTAGAGACAGAGTCTTACTTTATCGCCCTTGGTAGAGTGCCGTGGTGTCACACAGCTCACAGCAACCTCCAACTCCTGGGCTTAGGCGATTCTCTTGCCTCAGCCTCCCAAGTAGGTGGTACCATAGGCGCCCACCACAATGCCCAGCTAGTTTTCTGTTTTGCAGTTCGGCATAGGCCGGGTTTGAACCCGCCACCTTTGGTATATGGGGCTGGCGCCCTATTCGATGAGCCCCAGGCACTGCCCAACAGGAAGGACATTCTAACACATGCTGCAACATGAATGAGCATTGAGGACGTTATGCTAAGTGAAATAAGTCAGGCAAATACTGTGCAATTCCACTTATATGAGGTACTTAGAGTAGTTAGATTCATAGGGACAGAAAGGATGGTTGCAAGGGGTTGGAGGAGGGGAGAAGGGCGTTATTTAATGGGTGTAAGGTTTTAGTTTTATAAAATGAGAGAGTTCTCTGGATGGACAGAGGTGATGGTGGCACAACTGTGTGATTGTACTCAATGCCACTGGATTGTACACTTAGAAATGTTTAATAAAAAAATTAAGAAAAATGTTTAAGTAAACATTCATTATATGAATTTCATTATATGTTACCATAATTTAAAAATTAAAAAGCAAGCTTAGAAAGAGACTTCTAGAAATCAAATAATATTACAAGAATTTGTAAGATAAGTGCAAAATAAACTTAACAAGAAATATGGAAAACATCAAGAAAACTGAGACTTTGCTGAGGGACAAAAAAGAATTTACATGAATTTATTTTGTCCAGTTTACCTGTAAATTTTACACAACTACAATTGCTGTTGAAATTTTAGTTGACTTACTAAAATGACTGGAAAGGTCATAGTTACATATTAAAAAGGAAGAATAATGAAGAGGTCCTTAGCCAATCATAAAGTTAGCACAAAGAAACAATAAAATTCAATTTGGCTCTGATGTGGAAATAAACAGAAAGGTCAATGAAACAATAAAAACTTATATGATCCTAAATACATGTAAGAATATATTTTGCAATAGAAATACTATTTCAAATTAGTGGAGAAAAAGATGGATTATTCAGTAATTCCCCTGGAACAACTGACTCACCATTCAGTTAAAAGACATTAGGAGCGGCCGGGCGTGGTGGCTCTGTAATCCCAGCGCTGTGGGAGGCTGAGGCGGGTGGATTTCCAGTGCTCACAGTTCGAGACCAGCATAATGAGTGAGCCAGAGAAAAGACCCCGTCTCAACCACCAGGAAAGAACATACCACCGGGCGTTGTGGCCAGCGCCTGTAATCCCAGCTACTTGGGAGACAACCGGCTCACGCATCGTTACAAGGAAGGACAATGGAAAAAACAAACAAACAAACAAACAAACAAAAAACAAGGAAACTGAAAGCAAAGCCAGCTTGAGAAAAAAAAAAAAAAGACATTAGGAGCCAAATGCCTGCCTCACACTATGGACTATGTAATTTCCAGATGGGTTAAACATCAAACAAAATGTTACAAATGAACCACAAAAGTATTATTACTAGAATAAATTTAGGTAAACATTTGCATCATTTCAGGGGTGGAGGGAATTCTAAAATGTAACACTAAAGGAAGAGAACAAAAAAAAAGCTTATTCTTTTTTTTTTTTTTAATTAAATCATAGCTGTGTACATTAATGCAATCATGGGATACAATGTGCTGGTTTTATATACATGTTAATCTTAACATTGAAATTCAACACGAACTAATTTAGAAGGCAGATCATTTCCTACTTCAATGTTTAGCTAAGAAAATCTTTCTCAGTCTTTATGATACAAATAATCAGTAGTAAAATATTGGTTAAATGAATTATGCTGTATTCATACAAAAACATCACCATTCAATCAGGTGTACAGTGCCTGATAAAGGTGTTAAATGAGCAGAGAAATGAAAAATTAAACTAATTAATTTGTATCATATTCACATGGGTAACACTATATATATATTTATTTATTTATTTTAAAACAACGTCTCACTCTATTGCCCTGAGTAGAGTGCCACGGCCTCGTCATAGCTCACAGCAACCTCAGTCCCTTGGAGTCAAGTGATTCTCTTGCCTCTGTCTCTTGGGTAGCTGGGACTACAGGCACCTGCCACCACACCTGGCTAGTTTTACTATTTTTAGTAGAGATGGGTCTCACTCTTGCTCAGGCTGGTCTCGAACTCCTGAGCTCAAGCAGTCTACCCACCTCGGCCTCCTAGAGTGCTAGGATTACACGTGTGAGCCAGTGTGACAGGCCATCAGTATCATATATTAAGCTGTAAAAGAAGATTACAATACTATGTGTAGTATACTTAAATACATCGGCATATACATATACAATACTATGTGTTAATATACTTAAATACATCGGCATTGAAATTGGTATGGTGGGAGATAAGAGAGATACAGGGGCTTCTCACTATGTTATGGAATTACGGGTATTTATTCTTTTCTTTGTTTATTTTCCTGTTAAATATTATTTTTGTTGGTAATATGTTGCTTATATAATAAGAAAAACTTTTCTTTTTTTATTTTTTTGAGACAGTCTCAACCTGTTGCCCTGGGTAGAGTGCCATGGCACCAAAGGTCACAGCAACCTCCAACTCAGGCTCAAGCAGTCCTCTTGCCTCAGTTTTTCTACTTTTTAGTAAAGACAGGGTCTCGCTGTTGCTCAGGCTGGTCTCGAACTCTTGAGCTCAAGCAATCCACCCACTTCGGCCTTCCAGAGTGCTAGGATTACAGACATGAGCCATCGTGCCTGTCCAAGAAGAACTTTTGTTTTTAACTTCCAATGTACTTCATTATATTACAAAATGCAAATAAAAATTTTGAATTCTTGTATACGAATGGAATTCAAATGCTACTTCATTTATTTTAATAAATCATATCTAATATGTAGATGGCACAATACTTCATGTTTTTAGAGATAGATTAAACATTTCTGTTGAAATAATCAAAGATAAATGGTATTATCCTCTTACCAGCATGCATTATTTTCTCTTTCTATATAAAGGAATAATTTTACAGTATTTCAGTAATCCAACCATTTATAATTTCTATAAATATGAAACAAAAAAACCCATAGGTATGATCTATACTTGTAAACATGATTACTATTAAGATGTTATTGAGATATTAGAAGTTTAAAGTTTTTATAGTCTAATTTTTATGATAAGCAAAGGGTTAAAATTTATAATAAAATTAGTAGTTTCTAACTTGTTAAAATTTGCCGGGTTTGTAAATATTATAATCTGATGTGTAAACTATTACTTTAAGGCTGACCTAGGTTTTTAATTTGTGTCTTTAATAAGTCAAGTATTAATTCTTAAGAAAATATTGATAATAAAAAGCCTTGGCTGTTGGTAGCAGTTATAAAACTTATTTGAACAAAAAATTCTTAGCAATTGATAATGTGCTCACAGAATGCTAACGGGAACTCATTTGATGAGATGTACCCTTTTTCTGAAAAATTCCTTTCTCTTAGACCCTGAAACAGAGTATACGTCTACTAGACATGCCTCACATACAGAAGCCACTGAAATTTATTTTAACATTTGGGCGGTGCCTGTGGCTCAGCAAGTAGAGTGCCTGTCCCATATACCAAAGGTGGCAGGTTCAAACTCAGCTTTGGCCGAAATGCAAAACAAAAAACAAAAAGAAAAAAAAGATGTATTTTGACATTATAAAGACAAAATGCATGACTCAGATCAGTGATGATATACCTCAAATGACAAATATTAGTGAAATGGTGCCTTTTTATCACTGTGAGGTCAGAAGTCACACCTTCAAGTGCTGGGCAATCTTTAGTGCAACTTGCTGATGTTATTAAACACAGCACAACATTTAGTATGGATTTTTATATGATAAAAACACTACAAGCACGTGCTTAACCTTTCATGCAGCTGATCCCTCTTATTCACAGTTTCCCTGCTCACTAAAACTTACTTGTAACTCCAAAGCCAGTATTTTTGGTGCTTCTGTGGTCATTCATGGATATTGCATAAAGTGGTGAAAAATTTGAGTTGCCCAATGGGCACATTCTCAGCTGAGGTTAAAGCTGGCAAAACTCTGCCTTCTTGTTTCAGTTTTCATGGTGTAAACCACTGTCCTTTCATGATCTACGTTGGGACATGTTTTTCACATTTTTGTGTTTTTTTATGATCTCACTGTTTAGAATGGCCCCAAGTTTAGTGCTAATGTGCCGTCTGGTGTTCCTAAAAGCAAGAAGGCTGTGATGTGGCTTGTTATAGTGCTGTTGTCCCTGAGTTCAGTGTTAATGAATCAGACGTATATTTACGTATGTATTCTGTTTAAAGAAAGTATGTATTACGTATATGTTGTTAAGAACATATTATATGATATATAACATATAATGTTGTATATAATATACAATAAATTTATATTCTGTTTATATATACATTTCTTTAAATTTATACATTTAAAGCAAACATAAGACAAGATAATATTTTTTTTGTTTTGTTCTGTTTTTTGGCTGGGGCTGGATTTGAACCCGCCACCTCTGGCATATGGGGCTGGCGCCCTACTTCTTTGAGCCACAGGTGCCACTCAACAAGATAATACTTTGACTGGCTGATGAAGATGTTGTGACTAGAGGTTTGTGGGAAACTAATGCTGTATTTCCCCTAAAGGCAGTGGTTCAATATCTTCCAATTTAGCATTGCAGTGACTTTATAGAACCTAACCACTGAAAATAATGAGAATCAACTGTATGGTAAACTATTTTAAAGAAAAAGTATCATTAATTTTTATTTTTTTAAGGGAAAACCATTATTTGAGTTGCAACTCATCAGTTCAGAACCCATCAAATCAGAATAATATATCAAAAACTCTTCTGTCGGGCGGCTCCTGTGGCTCAGCGAGTAGGGCGCCGGCCCCATATACCGAAGGTGGCGGGTTCAAGCCCGGCCTCGACCGAACTGCAAAACAAAAAAATAGCTGGGTGCTGTGGCGGGTGCCTGTAGTCCCAGCTACTAGGGAGGCTGAGGCAAGAGAATCGCGTAAGCCCAAGAGCTGGAGGTTGCTGTGAGCAGTATGATGCCACGGCACTCTACCCAGGGCGATAAAGTGAGACTCTGTCTCTACAAAAAAAAAAAAAACTCTTCTGTCAGAATAGACACTAATTTGTTTTAATTGTCAACACACTTAAAAGCTTTTTGAAGTTAGAATGCAGAAGTGCACCTTTCACTAAGGAGAGCATTTTTTTTTCTCTTCAGTAAACGTGTTTGGCTTTGAGATCATCATATCTATGACTAATGGCTAATATCCAGAAGGTCAGAAAGGCTTGACATGAAAAAACAGATATCGTGTGTGGTAACACCAACACTATATTAGTTCTTAATCTTTAGGTTTAATTATTAATTATTACTATAATCGATCTAGCAATCAATAGTACATTTCTCTCTTTTGTGGTAGTTTAAGAGGAACAACTCAGACTAGAGATACTCTTAGAGACAAAAGGATGTGGTTTACTTTTGTTTTTATCAGTACATTTTATTTCTTTTTCCATATCAGAATGACCCCCCAGCATCACTACTCCCTGTGTTTATATAACAGATTCCAAAGATGGTCTTTAAAAATAGGGTTTGTATTTTGCTCCTGTAAATTCACATCATTTAATGCATGAATTGTAAGAAAAATTTTGTTATGAGGTCCTTTTCCATATTAAGTTTATATTTGAACAGTTAATGAGAAAGCATATTGAAATGTGGCATAGTATAACTTCTTCCTAGAGGCAGTAGAATGTTGTGGTTAAGATCATGGAATTTGTTTTTTGAAAAAGGCCAGTTGTTTTATCTGCCATTGAAGTGACTCTGGGAAAGTTACTAAATCTTTCTCCATCCTACTCTCATCTCTAAAATTGGGGCAGTAATTGTACCTACCTCATGAAATTGTTGTCAGGATTTAAATGAGATAATGTGAGTATTTAGAACAGTGGCTGGATCAGTTATCATCTCAATTTTAAAAGAATATAAATGTTATACTATAGTCAGTTTGATGTTTCAAATGAAGTCAGCGTCTAAAACAGACTTTAATTGTGATGAATAAAAAAATGTTTACCTTGCAAAGATGTTTAAATCTGCTCATTGTCATGAGACAGTGGTTTCCCATTAGCTTTGTTTTAGATGGTTTCTAAATTTACTGCTATATTGTGAAATCTTACTATGAAAACCTGGGCGATGGATGTGGAGTTTTGTCTGTAACATCTTATAGAACATAATGTTTTTAACTGATGAGTTTTTAAACAAACAAAAAAAGGGATCTTTAACACCTTCCATCACCTCAGATGTCACCTTCTCAGTGATATCTGTCCTGGTAGTGCTGTCCAGCACTGTGATCCCCATTCCCAACCTGGCATATCAGACTTCTTTGTTCTTCTTAACGTTTACCTGCAGCACGGATCACCATCTGTTGCACTATATAATATATTTACTCTCTCTGATGTCCATTCCCTAATGTTAGAATATATATTCCAGGGGATAAAGAGTTGGTCTGTCTGTTTTATTCCTTGCTCTATTTCCCGTGTCTAGAACACTGCCTGTTACATAGTAATTGCTTGGAAAATACTGGTTGGATGGAGAAAGGAATAGTTTTAGTTTTGAGAAATTCTCTTATGTATTTTAGCTGTTGTGGTAATGTTCATCTTTCTTTTTGATATCAGTTTGGTAAGAGTAATTAAATTTTAGACCTATGTTTTTCCCAATATACTTCCAAGATTTTATATAGCAGGGTATGCAGCATATTCATACATTAATACCAGGTGTCATTTTGTGCTGCAGAAGTAGAATGCAGTTCTTTTTTATTGTGGGTGAGACAGCCATGGATAAAAAATATACACAAGATCCTCAACGTAGGATAGTTTGCCTTACACTTTTTTGACTTTAAGCAACACATAGAAACCAAACTTCAAGTACATAGACATCCATTGTGTTTTTCACTTATGGTACAGTATTCAATAAATTATATGAGATATTCAATACTTCATTATAAAATAGGCTTTTTTTGTGGGAAAAAAATAGGCTTTGTGTTAGATGATTTTGCACAACTATAGGATAATGTAAGTGTTCTGAGCATGTTTAAGGTAAGCTAGGCTAAGCTAAGCTATGGTGTTTGGTAGTTAGGTGTATCAGATGCATATTTCCAGCTTATGATGGATTTATTGGTAATACAACCCAGTTGTAAGATGAGAAGCATCCGTATGTGATGTACAGCCATGGCTACAAATACATACGGTAATGCATGCATGCTGTCTCAGAGGCAGGGGGCGCTATTGAGAAGATTTGAAAGACTTCCTCTGGAGGGGGGGGTCACACTGATCTGAGTCTAGAAGTGTGAATAATAGAGTAGGGAATCAGGGGGAGAATTACACTCGAGCAGGACTTCAGTGTACAATGGCTTTTCTTCAAAGGTCTCTGCTATGAGCACTTTGTTACCCTCCCCTGAAAGCATTTTTATTTAGTGTGCACTGATTTCATGGAACTTTTTTTAGGAGTAGTCATAGAAATTACCATGGTGTTTTTGTTAGACTGTATAAAATAGGAAAGATGAATTAGAAAAATTACTGAGTTCTGTTGGTATTCTTATTATAATCATGTACGTTTTTGAATTAGAGATTTTTCTTTTCATTATAGTCATCATGGCCTTTAAGGTAAGCTGTAGAAAACTTAGTGATAGTTGAAGGAAGCTGACCTATTTACATTCTTGTGTTTTGGATGTAGAGAATTATTACTGGGGTAACGTGTGTTTTTAAAAAGAGTAATTGAGGTTCGGTGCCTGTGGCTCAATGGCTAAGGCACCAGCCACATACACCTGAGCTGGCGGGTTTGAATCCAGCTCGGGACCGCCAAACAACAATGACAGCTGCAACCAAAAAATGGCCCAGCGTTGTGGCGGGCGCCTGTAGTCCCAGCTACTTGGGAGGCCGAGACAGGAGACTCGCTTGAGTCCAGGAACTGGAGGTTGCTGTGAGCTGTGATGACACTGCACTCTATCCAGGGTGACAGCTTGAGGCTCTGTCTCAAAAAAAAAAAAGGAAAGAGTAATTGAGCTTAGGTGTGTGAAATGATTCTTCAGAATATGATTTCTGCCATTTTTAAACCTTATTAACTTCATTGTTCTGTCAAGTCTCATTTATCAAAATCTTTACCCTGAGGACAATAAAATTTCAGGTATCTCGCTCAAAATCAGTTGTGAAAAGCACCTACATTTCATCTTACCTTTCTGTCTTAATAAATTAATGGAAATGCTTGTTAACTTTTGATTTGTCAGTGACACATTAAAATAACTATTAAGCATTAATAGTTATATAATATTATAATCCTTATTAAAATAACTAATAACCATAATATTATTAATAATACTAACCAATGTAAATAATCATAGTAAATAATACTAAGCAATGTAATAATGTAAGTAATATTAATAATACTAATCAATGTAAATAATATTAAGTATATAAATATAGAATCAAAGTATATAATATACTAATCAACGTATGTTAAATATATAAATATAGAAGGGCAAACATGGCATCCTTGCACTACCGAGGCGTGCAGGCTGCAATCTGTATGCTTCCTTACTCAGATGGCATTTCCAAACAGGCCACTGTCCGGTATCCATCTGTCCGTCCATCCTTCCATTCATCCATCCATCCATCCCCTAAGATCTTGAACGTAGGTCCTATTTATGTGCTGAAGGCACAAAGATAAATAAAACACACCTACAGTTTTAGCTATTTACTATCTGGGTGGTTATTTAATGTTGAATAAAAGCTGGAGATTTGCTTATAATAAATATGTAATTTAACAAAATAGTTTTTGGAAAAATGGAATTGAAATGCGAAAATATACATGATTCTTGAAATGAGTGCTTTGTATCACATTGAGCATGAGAGTGGCAATGCGTGGTAATGGAGACTGTTTGAGGCTTGTTTTTTTTCTTTCTTTTGAGTTTTTCTTTTTTTTCTTGAGACAGAGTCTCACTGTCTCAGAGTGCTGTGGCATCTTTATAGCTCACAGCAATCTCAAACTCTTGAACTCCAGAGATGCTCTTGCTTCAGCCTCCTGAGCAGGGGACTATAGGCATGCACCACTACACCTTGCTAGTTATTCTATTGTTATTTTTTTATTTTTTTATTTTTTTTTGAGACAGAGCCTCAAGCTGTCACCCTGGATAGAGTGCTGTGGTATTACAGCTCACAGCAATCTTCAATTCCTGGGCTCAAGCGAGTCTCTTGCCTCTGCTTCCCAAGTAGCTGGGACAACTAACACAACACCCGGCCATTTTTTGGTTGCAGCCATCATTGTTGTTTGACGGGCCCGGGCTGGATTTGAACCCGCCAGCTCAGGTGTACGTGGCTGGTGCCTTAGCCCGCTGAGCCTCAGGCGCCGAGCCAATTATTCTATTTTTAGTAGGGACAGGTTGCTCTTGCTCAGCCTGGTCTTGAACTCCTGAGCTCAAGCAATCCACCTGCCTTGGCCTCCCAAAGTTTTGGGATTGCAGGTGTGAGCCACCACACCTACCCAGTTAAGGCGAATAGGCCCTTTCTGCCTTCTATGCTTAGTAATTGTATGATAGTGAATTATTCAACATCTTCAAGCCTAGTTTCTTAATTTTAAAATTGAAATAGATTCATCTTGTTGGCTTGTTATGCAAATTAAGTAAGTACAAATGAGCTTCAATTGTACTTTCTGCCTCCTTTGTACTTTTACCTGATCTAGGTCATGTTTCTGCAGTTTGTTAAATTCAGGTATAAATTCTCTAGTGGTGTTTAAAAACAGGAGTGATAGTGAAAATTTCTCCCATTTGGCAATACATTCGGAATAGTGTTTTGGGGCTGTTGCATTGTTTCTCACTGTTTTAAGAACTTTATAAGTAAAATATTTATTTTATTATGAAAGTGTCTTTCTTGGATCCAAGGACATCAATGAATATGGGATCTAGCTGGGCACAGATTATGGCTCATGCCTATAATCCTAGCACTGCAGGAGGCCGAGGCAGGTGGATTGCCTGAGCTCAGGAGTTCAAGATCAGCCTGAGCAAGAGTGAGACCCCATCTCTAAGAAATAACCAGGCGTGGTGGTGGGTGCCTGTATCCCACCTACTTGGGAGACTGAGGAAAGGAAATGGCTTAAGCCCAAAAGTTTGAGGTTGCTGTGAGCTGTGACTCCACCACACTCTACCTAGGGTGATGAAGTGAGATGCAGTTTTTTTTTTTTTTTGAGACAGAGTCTCATTTTGTTGCCCTTGGTAGAGGGCTGAGCTCTTGGACTAGGGAGATTCTCTTGCCCTCAAGTAGCTGGGACTACAGGAGCCTGCCAACAACAGCCTGCTGTTTTAGCTGGCTGGGGCTGGGTTCGAACTTGCCACCCTCGTTATATGGGGCCAGCGCCCTACCCATTGAGCCACAAGCACTGCCCGAGATGCAGTCTTTACAAAAAATAGGAAAAGAGGGCTTGGTGCCTATGGCTCAAGCAGCTCAGGTGCCAGCCACATACACCTGAGCTGGCGGGTTTGAATGTAGCCTGGACCTGCCAAACAACAATGACGGCTGCAACCAAAAAATAGCATTGTGGCGGGTGCCTGTAGTCCCAGCTACTTGGGAGGCAGAGGCAGGAGAATCACTTGAGCCCAGGAGTTGGAGGTTGCTGTGATCTGTGATGCTACGTCACTCTACCAGGGGTGACAGCTTAAGGAGAGATCTAAGTGTAAAAGTATAGTAAGGACTTGGCTCGACTTCCACCATCATTGTTTTTGCACTATGGTTAATCTGTAAATAAAATACTGTCATTCTCTTCCCTTACATTTGCTGATATTTCAAGTCTCTTTGAAATTTACCTTTCACAGATTTGTCATTGGTCCAGGTTGCTGCTACCAGTTAATTTAGTCGACTTAGATGTTATTTATTAATGTCTATGGGTTGTTGGAGCCACTAACTGAAATGTGAGGAAGGCGCAGGTGGGGACTGTAAAAGCCTTGTGCTGTGATGGATGTTCATCAAGGTATCACGGTTACCATGGCGAGCTCAGTCTGCTACCTGTTTCAGCAGCTTCCTCCTACTCCTTCCTATCTTCAGACTGCTAGCTACATTTTACAAACTCATTGTCACCTAAGTTCCACCATTGTTCCCTAATTCCATTTTTGATTTCTGTGCTCCTAATTGAATATTGCTATTTTTATTTTTGGAGAACTAAAACTCTTGAACAATTTTAAACATTGTATAATACAGTAAGCTTTAAATCTCATATAATAATAGCCTTTTCCTTTGAATACTATGTATGAACCCACTTTTAATGCAATTCTACTTTCCATTTTGGATTATTGCATGTAATCTTATAGCCTTTTTCTGGAAATGCCAGATGCTGTTTGTAAATATTGTGCAAGTGGTTTTTGTAAATATATTTTTCAAAATTTAGCTTATGATTTAAAAAAAAATCCAAGTCTGTAAGCACCAAGACACTAACTTAAAATAAGTTAAAAAAAATTACTTGATACTATAGTCCTGAAAGTAGAAAGGAAGAGGGGAGACAGGGGGAAAATGGGAAGAGGGAGGGCATTTGGGGGGACCTTACCTAATGTGCATGATGTAATGGTACATTTCAAAACTATTAAGAAATGAGTATAATTGTGATGGGTGTGTTACTGAGTTGAGTGTAAGCATTTCGTATTGTGTATCAAAGCAGTACCCTGAACCCCATAAATGCATCACTGTACAAAATTATGATTTAATAAAAAATAGTTAAAGAGAAAAAAAAATAAAACCAAAGACCAGAGGCAGCGCCTGTGGTTCAATGGGTAGGGTGCCAGCCCCATATACTGAGGGTGGCAGGTTCAAACCTGGCCCTGGCCAAACTGCAAAAAAATAGCCCGGTGTTGTGGCGGGCGCCTGTAGTTCCAGCTACTCAGGAGGATGAGGCAAGAGAATCACCTAAGCCCAAGAGCTGGAGTTTGCTGTGAGCTGTGACGCGATGGTACTTTACTGAGGGTTACAAAGTGAGACTCTGCCTCTAAAAAAAAAAAAAAAGAAAGAAAAAATACCCCAAAGACCAGGCTTGGCGCCTGTCCCCGAGTGGCGAGGGCCCCAGCCACATACATCAGGGCTGGCGGGTTCGAACCTGGCCCAAGCCTGCTAAACAATGACTGCAGCACCCTCCCCTGCATCCCCCCCAAATGGATTAATAAAAAAAAAAACAACTAGCTAGGTGTTGTGGTGGGCACCTACATTCCCAGCTACTCGGGAGGCTGAGGCAAGAGAATCGCTTCAGCCCAGGAGTTAGGTTGCTGTGAGCTGTGAGGCCACAACACTCTAGTAAGGGCAACAAGTGAGACTATGTCTTTAAATAAATAAATAAATAAAAACTAAACACCAGTGTTACTGGTAAAAATACATGGAAAAATACTCAAATAAAGTATACAATATTGGATCAGCAACTCTTGGAACAAACATTTATCAGCCAAGCGACATCACAAATGAAAGATAGTAATAATGCCATTTGAAATGCATATATTTGTACACATATTATAATTTGACTAACCAATAAACTATGGACCATTTAAAAAAAATTACTCGATAAGTGAAATTTTTACTTATGTTGTTTGCAGCCTGCTATATTGGATAAGCAGTCTTGTTTGGCCTAAAGCATAAAAGAATGAAAAAGTTCATGTGTAGTATATTTGGATAGATAGTTGATCTAAAGTAGCTGTATGTTTTCTAGCACATGTAATATTCTTGTCAAACAAACTTTCTCTACTGGACTTTTGGACAATGACCAATTGGAGAGAAAAAATTGATTTCCAATATACAACTGGAAGGGGAAAGACATGAAATTTATAAAAGGAAAGTGTTTTGTAAGAAAATGTCAATATCCTTTTTTACAGGCCAATGTTCTAGAAATCTTACTGCTATTCAAGTTTGGGTTATCTATTTTTTTTCTCTACAGTTGACTGTATTTTTTTTTTTTTCTTTGAGACAGAGCCTCAAGCTTGTCACCCTGGATAGGGTGCTGTGGCATCACAGCTCACAGCAACCTCCAACTCCTGGGCTTAAGC
>CAUYON010207291.1:0-14646 GCA_963573935.1 Arctocebus calabarensis
CGGGTGCCTGTAGTCCCAGCTACTTGGGAGGCGGAGGCAAGAGACTCGCTTGAGCCCAGGAATTGGAGGTTGCTGTGAGCTGTGATGCCATAGCACTCTACCCAGGGTGACAGCTTGAGGCTCTGTCTCAAAAAAAAAAAAAAAAATGGGTGGCTTAGCGTGAGCAGGGTTCTGGCAGGTGCTCCACACCTCTTCCGAAGGCACAGCCACCACTTGTCACCAGCAGGTGGCGCTCTGTAAGAACAAGGGTTCAGACTTTTCCAGACTTCTTTGTTTTAGCTGGGAGAAGGTGGATCGAGGTGTTTCATGTGAAATCTCCCAATTTTTAAATGTTGAACTAATTACGCAAATTTAAAATATTATGCAGACCAATAGGAATAAATCAGGCTGGTTCTCACACCTGGTTACCACTTGCAACTCCCTAGGCTAGAAGCAGGATACCTGTTTCAAAGCACTTATAAAGCCTAGGCAGTTAAAAAACACGAAAAAAATACTCATCACCCTTAATCATCAGAGAAATGCAAATCAAAACCACTTTGAGATATCATCTAACTCTGGTAAGTTTAGCCCACATCACAAAATCCCCAAACCACAGATGTTGGCATGCATGTGGAGAGGAGGGTACGCTTCTGTACTGCTGGTGGGAATGCAAGCTAATACGGCCTTTTTGGAAAGAAGTTTGGAGAATACTCAAGCTGCTAAAAACAAACCCACCATTCTATCCTGCAATTGCTCTACTAGGTATATACCCAGATGATTCAAAATTATTTTACAACACAGACATTTGCACCAGAATGTTTATTGCAACCTGTTTCATAATAGCCAAGACATGGAAACAGCCCAAGTGCCATGGACTTGTAAATGAATTAACAAATTGTGGTACATGTACACAATGGAATACTATGCAGCCATAAAAAAGATGGAGACTTTTTTATGTTTACCTGGATAGAACTGGAACATATTCTTCTTAGTAAAGTATCTCAAGAGTGGGGAAAAAAAAGTATCCTATGTACTCAGTACTACTATGAAATCAATATATCATCACCTATACACTCATATGAATGGCAAAACATAACTATAGTCCAGAAATTAGAGGGGAAGAGGAGAGAGAGGGGATGGGTGGAAGGATGTGGAAGGAGGGGAAGGGTATTTGGGGGGACCTCACCTAATGTACATGATGCAATGGTACATTTCAAAACTATTAAGAAATGAGTATAATTGTAATGGATGTGTTACTTAGTTCAATGTAAGCATTTCACATTGTATATTGAGGCAGTACCCTGAACCCCATAAATGTATCAGTGTAGAAAGTTACAATTTAATAAAAAATAATAAAAGCCTAGACAGAAATGATGAAGACATGGACCATGGTTGGGGTAAAGAAGATCACTGAAATTATGAAAATCCTTTAAAAATAAAGATCACAGGATTGAGGAGGGACAGCCTCAGCAGGCGAGCAAAAGCTGGAAGGCTAGGTGGGTGACTTCAGTTTTATCAGTATATCTTCCAGGGTCCGCTCACGTCATTGGCAGACACCTTCACAGGAAGCAAAATGTGGTTGAATTAGCTCAGAATGCTAATGAGTTAATAATGTTACACTCAGGGTTATGCATCTGAGTGTAATTAAACATTTGCATGCCACGCATGAATGAACAGAGGTAGTTGTGGTAAGAAAATATTATATTAAGCCATTGCCTCAATTTGCTTGACAAATAAGGGCATGGAGAAGGTTTGGGGAAGTACAGATTTCATTCGAGTGTTGAAATAACGATCAATGGGACCTTTCATGTCAGAAGATCTGAGCTCTGAATCAGAAACCTGAGGGGCAAACACACCTGCTTGGCACCCACTCCCGACTAGTTTTACCTTTTCAGAGAGAGCTGTCAGGAAGCTTTTTTGGGAGGAGGGGTGCTGTCAGTGGAGTCAGCCTTGTGCTTGACTTGCTGGCATTACTGGTGACTTAGAAGTTGCTTTTTTGGCATAGGTTAAATGATCCAAAGCACCCAGTACCCTCTAGCATGTGTCTGGCTAGACTTGTCTCCCTGAGGGAGATTCAGAGACATGTTCTCCAGTGAAGGACTGCAGACCCTCCATTTGGGCAATGAATATTTCACCTTTTACAGTTCAGTGGATTTCTCTGTTAGGACTTCGTTCCACATGTGGCTAATGAATTATTTAACATCATTCTGCTGGTCCGCTCTTTTTTAAAGCTTCTTGCTAGAGGAGGTGATGGTGAGGGTTGTGGTTGGACCAGTGGTCCAGATGTGACAGTTAGTTACCTCTAGTCTCTCTTTGTGTGGGAAGGTCCCAGACGGACACGGAAGGGAATGTTACTGCCGAGTCCAGCTCAGCGGGTGTGAGTATGGAGCTCAGCCACTACACCAAGAGTGGACAACCTGCTCTGGAAGAACTCACTGGTGAGTATGAGGCCCCAGAAATTCTGTGTCTATGGGTGATGAGGCCTCCTGTGCAACCACCTGGTGAAGCCGCAGGAACCCAGCTTGATTTAAAGTGGCTTTACGGTTGCATTGATTGGTGAACTAAACAAACCTATTTGCTTTCTTCCTTCGTTGTTCTCCTTTTTCTTTTCTTTTCTCTCTCACTTACCATCTCTTTCCTCCTCCTCAGAATTATAAATAAGTCTCTTACCTTCTGGCAAATCCTATTTCAAAGATATATTCAATTTTGTTTATTGAGGGGCTCTGGCTTCCTCGGATACTTAACTTTAAATCTTTTTATTTGCCTTTCCGATAAAGTTGCTTTTCAATAAGATTTGGAGCTCGAAAATATTGGATTTTTTTTTTCATTCCTGTATGTAAGCACTGTTTTAAAATATGTCCTCAGCAGCCTCCATTTATTGGAAAGAAGATGGTAGCATGCTTCTTTTGGCAAAAACGACCAAAAAAAAAAATCTAAATTTTATTTAGGTGTAACCTAGATGACAATGGTTGCAGGAACATTATACTTTATAAAAGCATAAAACTCATATAGATAATTGACTTGTCATAGAGATAATTCCACAAACATTTACTTATTGACGTTATATTGTTGCATATCTTAATTTAAAGAAGAGAAGTTATGCCTGAATTAGAATTTCTACCGTGGTGTGTTGCACGTGGTGTGTTGTATTGTTTTCTGTCTTTCTCCCCATTCTCTAGTTTTGTGTCCAGGGTTCCAGCGACATCTGCTAAGGGAAGCAAGTGGTAAACCAGATACTTAGCCGTGGTGGTGGCGCTCCTCTCACATCTTACCACTTTTAGAGTTGGGTTAAAAATTGAATCAATGTTTAAAATCCTTTATTAAACTAAATATCCATGACTATGTCTTTTTGGTAGTCGCATTACGGCTGTGGACTTGGTCTGCAGCCCATGTGATTGACTCTTACCCATCTTGCCATTAGCTCCGAGTATTAATTTCAGAGGATCTGGTGATTTAACTATTTCCTTCTGGTTCCACTGGCTGGGCACAGGGATGGTACAGAGATTTTTCGAGCCATCTGTAATTGATCCATGTTGAATGGTTCAGAGCCCCGCATTTGGGACTGATTTTTATGTTTCCCCTGTCTTCAAGGTTTATAGTTCCCTTGCATAAGTACATAGGTAGTGTGGGGAAAGGACCAGCAGTGAGAGGGGCATGGAGTTCAGATGACGGCTCAGGTCTCAGTGCACGTTCCAGATTGTGTTTTTCTGTGCACACATCAAAAGAGGCACGCCCGCACTTCAGAGCCCAGGGCGCCTCAGATGTGTGGGTTCATGTCAGACATCGAGTCTCAGCAAAATCCACATTTGAAAAAAGTAGGCCAGTGAGGTAGCTCACACTTAGCACTCTGGAAGGCCAAGGTGGGAGGATCGCTTGAGCCCAGGAGTTAGAGACCAGCCTGAGCAAGAGCAATACCCTGTCTCTACTAAAATTAGAAAAATTAGTCAGCCATCGTGGCAGGGACCTATAGTCCCAGCTACTTGGGAGGCTGAGGCAGGAAGATTGCTTGAACCCAGGACTTTGAGGTTACAGTCATTGAGGTTGCAGCTGGTGCTGTCTAGTCTGGGAAACAGAGTGAGACTCTGCCTCAGAAAAGTACAAATAAAAAAATACAAATGAACATTGATAAGACTATTTGATTAACTGCTTAGTTCTCCCCCTTGTTTATGTACATGGTGGATTTCCTGTGGAGTGTTGTCATGTCCATAGCATTCTGTTTTGAGAAATGCATCTTGGACTGTAGAGTTAGAGGGACCTTACACATCTGCTTATTATCCAGCCCCAAATTCCTTCTACAGCTGCCGCATGGCTCATCTTTCAGCCTCTGCTGGAACGTTTCTTGTAACAGAAAGGTTCTTCTTTCATAAGGCAGTCCTTCTTTTTTGGTTGGCTTTAACAGATAATGGATTTCTTTATTCTCACATTTCCCCACATTTCCCAATCACGGGATATAATTCAGCCTCCTGAAGCCCACAATTTCCATTCTTTTCCATGTGGTAGCACACCCCTTAAGCTTTCCTCTTCTGAGTAAAAATCCTGCATTCCTGCCTGTTCCTTTGGTACCACCTTGATATCCTCCCAACATAGTCATAGTTAATCAGAATGTGGTGCTCTTGATCACGGCCAGTGGCACGAGTTAGAGCTGTCCTGGCAAAGTCGTGATCGCTGCATGTAGACATAGAGTAGCTTACTCAACTTTTAAGATCTCTCTCTATAAGCAGACAGGGCCCTCCTGTTCCCACTTGGTTGTGTTTTCTTTGTGCTCATGCTGTGAGTTGGTAGGTAAATCTTACAATCAGGCCATCGTCCAAGAAGGCATGATTGGCAATTCGGAATGTGATCACCTAAGTCAGATCTATTGTAGTGTCGGGCTCTCAGAGGCACAAATGTTTCCCAACAGACCCCCTAAGAAGGAAACAGGATGCTCACATGTGCTGAGCCCTCATTTAGTGCTTGGTGTAGCTTATCTTGTTCTCATATTAACCCTTCTAAAGGTCAGTTTTTGCCCCACTTTATAGATGCGATTCAGCAAAGGTAAGTGACTTGTCCATGGTCAAGTGTCCAGTAAGCAGCAGTGCCATAAGCACACACATGCTTTAGCTACAGCCCCACCCTGACCAAACCTGAGTTGGACAGTAAATATCTCTTAGGCACCTATAGATTTGAATGAAGGTTACCAAAAGTAAAGGTGAGATTTCATTCCTATCTCAAAGATTTTTGAATTTCCAAAGGAGGGTTGAGACAAATACATCCTGAATACTGTAAAGGGTAGGTAAATATAGTTATGATGCTTACTGTATGCAAATTAATTTTTGTTAATTTATGGAGGCAACTTGAAGGCCTGTGCTTATGCTTAGCTTCTCAATCAGTGTTTCCGACAGGGCTTAGAGCTGTTCAAAGCATGGCTACCTTTAGGCAGCCAAATAGAGATAAAATGTGGCCAAATTAGCAGTAAAAGATTTAGTTGCTGGCCCAGTAGATAGATTCAATTTCATTTTTCCAAGGCCATTGGGTAAAAGTATAATAGACATTCATCATTACTTTTGTTTAAAAACACCTACATAGAGCATATGTGTGTTTTAAAGAATTAGGTGAGAAATGAGATATTAACTACTTTTCAGATAAGAAAAAATACTTTCCCGATTTCTCTGGGTTCAAAAGGGAGAGTGAGGATTGAAAACACTTTTGTTTTCTTTCTTCTTCTTCTTCTTCTTCTTTTTTTTTTTTTTTGAGACAGAGTCTTACTTTGTCGCCTTCAGTAGAGTGCTGTGGTGTCACAGCTCATAGCAACCTCCAAGTCTTGGGCTCAAGTCATTCTTTTGCCTCAGCCTCCAAAGTAGCTGGGACTACAGGCACCTGCCACAATGCCTGGCTATTTTTTGTTGCAGTTTGGCCAGGGTCGGATTCGAACCTGCCACCCTTGGTATTTGGGACCAGCGCCCTACCCACTAAGCTACAGGCGCTGCTCTTCTTTTCCTTTTTCTTTCCTTTTTTTTTTGAGACAGAGTCTTACTCAGTTTCCCTTGGATTGAGTGCCATGGCGTCACAGCTCACAGCTGGGCCGCAAACTCTTAGGGTCAAGCGATCCTCTTGCCTCAGCTTCCCAAGTAGCTGGGACTACAGGCACCTGCCACAATGCCCAGGTATTTTTAGAGACAGGGTCTCACTCTGGCTCAGGCTGGTCTCAAACTTGTCAGCTCAAGTATCCACCCGCCTTGACCTCCCAGAGTGCGAAGATTACAGGCGTGAACCATGGCGCTGGCAACACTTTCGTTTTCAAGGATAGAGTTTAGCTATAGTAAATTCCCTCCATAAAGTTGCACATCCGTCACTTGTGCCACCCCCAGCCTCCAAGCACCATCACGCCAAGAACAACCTAAGGACATTATGACCTATTTTAGAATAAGTTAATTCTGTGACCTTTCTTAGCTGCCTGTTGCCCTATTAATGACACTTGTGGGAAGTTCAACTGAGTGTCTGACATCAGTCCCACTTGCTGCTGACCACATGGACTGTGTTCTACATGGAGATTACTTTTAATGCCATTGGTGATGGTTCTCCATCTTCTCAGCCCTCTCTGGAATTACTCTGAGGGAGAAAATGTATGATTCTGTTAATCATTATTATAGTTTTTTCCTCTTCTCGTCTTCTGCTTTTAAGGCCAAACGAAGCAAAATAGCCAGAGAACCTGAAACACGCTGTGCCTAAGAGGGCGCAGAGCACCCTAGCTGTGTGCTGTGTATTCCTTGTGGAACATTAACACCCACTAGAACTCTGCCGGGCCAAGTGTCTTTTGGAAAATTGTGCCCAGAGAATGGAAGGCTGTGGTCCTGCCAAGGAGAACCCAGCTGTTTGTTGACGGCTCCCCTGCTCTGCAGGCCCACTTGGCCTGTACTGAGTGCTGGTGATGGGCACTGTGCTGGGGACCTCCAGGCCCAATCCCATTGCATCCCCCAGCTGCCCTTGGAGGGCAGCCCTATTACTGTGCTCGTTTTAGGGAGATGGAATCTGAAGGAAGAGAGAGCCAGCACTCTACCCACAACCACACAGCAGTAAGTAGAGGGAGGAGCTTGAATTTGAGACGGATGACATGCGCAGCAAGGAAGAGGGCAGACCTCTGTCTGTAGAAATATTTGTGATTAACAAGAGCAGGTCTTTGCACCACTGTGAGCTCTATTTGGAAAGGAGCACCCTTAGACATTACCAGTTGGTGAGCAAACAAGAAGCCACACACTTTTGCATGGGCAGAAAATGATTTCCAGAAAGGGGTTGGCCCTCACCTGAGCACGTCTCTATTGGAGACAGTATGAAAATGATTGATGCCTCACACTAGGCACTTTGCTTCTCCTCTGAGCTCATCTTCGCCTGGTTCAGGAGGGACCCGAAGGAATTAAAATGTCCTTGGACTTAACACTTCCTTTGAACATCCATGCAATCATTTGTTCATTCTCAAATCCTTAGTAAGCACCCACGGCCAGCCAGGCACCGAGCACGGAATACAGTTGTGCTTATGGATGTGGTCACTGCCCTCATCAGGCTCTCCATCTTTTGGAGAATTAAACTAACCTCAACCCCATCTTTTTAGGAGAAGATCCCGAAGCTCGGCGGCTGCGGACAGTGAAGAACATCGCTGATCTGCGGCAGAATCTGGAGGAAACCATGTCTAGTTTACGGGGAACTCAGGTTACACACAGGTATCTGCAGCCTGAGTTAATGACTGAACCAGCTGGTATCTTGATTGTCACTGCTTCTCCCGTGTTCATACCTCTGGCGAAGTGATTTGGTTAATAATGGATTAAATAACCTTTCTCTCCAAATGTGCTGGGATTCACAAAGAATATATACAACATGCAAAAGAGAGTTATCAGGAATCAAACTTAGTGTGTCTGATTGTTCCCAACAGCAGAAGGGAAATGCAAAATTCCTTCCATAGAGGATACTATAGACCAGCACGAGGATGGCGGGTTCGAACCCGGCCCCAGCCTAACTGCAAAAAAAAAAAAAAAAAAATTTTCACTGTACTTGCTTTTTCTAAAACTATATTGTGCTGTCGAAGCAAGCAGATGAACTACATTTGACCTGTGTGATAAATTGAATAACTTGAATTCCTGCCCTGTCTTCTGATACGCAACACTCTGTAATATTGTTAGTCATGCATGTGCATAAAAAAGTAAAGAAATATTTATAAAAACTTATGATCATGTTTAAACTGTGATTTACTTGGATGAGATCTAGGATGACATTGGGAACATTGATCAGGTTGCTTTCAATGTCAAACAAGAAGTTGAAGAGGATGAAATCCTTGGGGTGTCCTTCGAGATTTTGGCAGAAGAGGGTTTGGCAGTTTGTAGAAATCAAAGAAAAGTCCTCGTGACCCCAGCTGAACCCCTGGGACCTGCTTTTGCTTCTCATTTCAGTTTCTTTGATAGGTGACAGCAGTGAGGAGATGGTGGCTCCCTTATCAGCAGTGGTTTGGGCAGATCTGGGGTAACCACCCTGGGTTCTGTCTTTAGTAGGACCAGGACCCCAAACCAAGGGCCCAATAGGAGGAAAGCAAGGCCCCTGCCAGGATCCGAGGGAAGCAGAAACTGCTCAAACCACTGAACTGGCCCTTCCAGAGGAGAACGAACCTGGGGTTTGGGGGTGGTGCTCTCCTGAACCTCTAGATGTTGGAATGACGTGATGTCGGCTGCTGGATCTTACAGCCCTCTGACTAGATCTGAAACATCCTTCTGTCCACCATAATCCCTGACACTGACTTAATGTTGGTACTGAGGACAGAGGGTGGAATAGGATGATGCCAAGAAGGAAGGCTCCAAGGGTTTCTTTTGTGGCTAAGAATCTCCAGTCAGGGGACTCCAAAAGGGTCTTTCTGGTGCCCTGGGATGAGCCTAATCTCCTGGCAGATTCCAATCCACGTAACCTGATTTGTGGGGGAACTCAAGCCTTGGCATTTACCAATCTTTTCAGTCATTTTGGGTGAAATACAGGAGAAGCAAATATCTGGGGTAAATGGACCTTAGATGGTTGGAAAATCAGGGCTGTCTCCACCTGTTCAGTCAGCAGGGAGCTGAGGATATAAAATATGGCGTTAGGAACTCCCAATGGGCTGGTGCAGTCTATTAGAAAAGGAGCTCTGATGAAGTGTCCTGGAACAAACGGGCAAGCAGGGGCCTTCATGCCTGGGAAGCGTCATGTAGCATGTTCTGTTTCTTTTCCTGGATTAGAAAGAAAATTCCAGTAGTTATCATTTAATTAAAGTAATTGATGGTGGGTTTCTTGTACCATGTTTTAGGGGGGAAAGTTTCTGCTGGGCTTTTCAAAATATGCAGATGTGCAACTTCTGCTTTGCATTTTTAGCAGAGGAAATACACTGGGCGGCGTATTGGGGCCTTTTGTTTTATCTTTTTGTTCGCATTTGTATGAGACATATTCATAATTCTAAAAAAAAAAAAAAATAAGAACCTCTAGACTGCAAAGGATACAGGCATATCAGGGGCTAATCCAGGCTCATTCTGTGTTTTTAGCACATTAGAAACCACATTTGACACCAATGTCACCACGGAGATAAGTGGGCGTAGCATCCTCAGCTTGACGGGGAGGCCTACTCCTCTGTCCTGGCGACTGGGCCAGTCCAGCCCTCGGCTCCAAGCAGGAGATGCCCCCTCGATGGGCAACGGGTACCCACCTCGAGCCAACGCCAGCCGGTTTATCAACACCGAGTCCAGTCGCTATGTGTACTCTGCCCCTCTGAGAAGGCAGCTGGCCTCTAGGGGCAGCAGCATCTGCCACGTGGACGTCTCAGACAAGGCAGGAGATGAGGTGGACCTGGAAGGCATCAGCATAGACGCCCCTGGCTACATGAGCGATGGGGACGTTCTGAGCAAGAATATCAGGACTGATGACATTACCAGTGGGTGAGTACTGGGGCCTGCTCTCTTTTTGCAGAGTGGGGCTTTATTTAAGTTCTGCAGAGGAGGCCAAACTTTCTGCCTCTGTTTCCATGGCCCACGTCAAAGGTTACATGGTGTGGTTGGGAGCACAACTGGGCTGTGGGTCAGAAGGCCTGGGTGGTCCACACTTGGCCAGTAACTCACAAGGCTCCTCCAAGCACCAGAGTGACACATGAAAACCAGCCAAGTTGTGTCAGTTTCTTAAATCAAACCTTGCGTGGAGGACTCCTGAGCGTGGTCCACCTGGCTCTGAGGGATCTGGTGCGTGCCTGCCTCTTACATGTCCTCATGCCGCCCTGCAGCAGCCGTCCCTTCCAGGCCTGTGTCTGCTCGTGCTTTGTTCTGCCTCGTAGTCTTTGTACTGTGTTTCTCAGCCTGGATTCTGTTTCCCAGACCTGTGCAGAGCTGGGTCCTGTTGCTGCTCATCTGATACCTCCTTAGAGCATCCCTCCTTAGCCACTTACTTTGAGATAGATCTGTGTTCTGCCTCTTGCCCTTGGCCCCTCCATCCCCCTGTGTTAGGCTACTTTGAAAGCCTGTGACTTCTTGAGATTGTCTTGATTATGTATTTACCTTTTATTGTCTCCCTGGTCCCTGTGCGCAGCAATAAGCACCATGAAGCCAGAACATTCTTGCTTGTTCATCAATGAATGCCCAGTGTGTTGTATATAATAGTTTATAAATATTGCTGAATTAGTGAACATGTGATCAGCAAGTGAAGGAACAAACCCAAATTCCCTGCTTCTCAGTTTGCTCATATGTAAAGGTAAAGTGATGAGATGACATTTAAAGACCCTTGTAGAGGGAGCATGCACTGACTTTGTATTTGTTGCCCTGTCAGCTTCCTGTGTAAACTTAAGGTGCATCTCTTTAACTCACTTGCCTGAGGCTTTGTCTATTAGCATCACTTGCCCAGAAGTTTCTCTAAGATCTTTTCCACCTGTAACGTTCTAGCAGTCAAACTGACAGATCAGAATAATCGGGAGTAATGATCATTCTACTCATTCCCATGAAAATAGCTATCAAGAACCCCATGGGTGAATAAGCACTTTTATAGTTCAATACTAGCCAACTTTCCTACTATATGCCAAGGACTCTGCTAGGTGCTTTCCATATACTGTGTGGATCTATTCTCACAGCTGTTCTCCGTAGCAGGTGACATAATGATCTCCATTTTACACATGAAGAAACTGAAGTCTAGGAATGTTTAATAACTTGCCCAGGGTCCTGAAGCTATTAAGAGCCCAAAGCTCATGGATCCAAACCCTTTCCTTTCCCTATCCTATCCTTTTCATTTGACATTTTCCTGCTTTATTGAAATATTACAACTGCTAGAGGTCATTTTAAAATTAATTTAATTTTGCTTAGTCAACCTATAATTAGATTTTTTTATTTTATTTTATTAAAACCTTAGGCACAGGCTTGGTGCCTGTGGCTCAACGGGCTAAGGCGCCAGCCATGTACACCTGAGCTGGCGGGTTCAAATCCAGCCTGGGCCCGCCAAACAACAATGACGGCTGCAACCAAAAAATGGCCGGGCGTTTTGGCAGGTGCCTGTGGTCCCAGCTACTTGGGAGGCAGAGGCAGGAGACTTGCTTGAGACCAGGAATTGGAGGTTACTGTGAGTTGTGTGGTACTCTATCCAGGGTGACAGCTTGAGGCTCTGTCTCAAAAAAAAAAAAAAAACCTTAGGCACAGAGTTGCTTTGGTTTTCAGCCTGTCACCTTTAGAACTATCTCGGGTACTGAAAACTTTGAAACCAGGAGCTACAAAACCCTGACAGTATACAAATTTCTGCTATCTGGAATGGCTGGGAAATTTAATGGATTCATAAATTAAATGATCTAGTCAACTTAGAGCATCATTTTTTATTTCTTTTCCATAAACATGAAAAAAGAATAACATTTACCTATTAACTAAAACCAAATTGCACATAATTTAATGTTTTTATTATTGTTTAGAAGACTTTATCTAGCATGGCCTTAAGTTTACCATTCCCAATTCACATTTCAGTATACTACAAAAAAATCCTGGTGGTTCTGAGGTTTTTATAACCTATAATAAAGAGTTTATTTTATTGTGTGGGCCAGTCTTTTAATTCTGGGCGGATGCTTAGTGAATTTATTTTGATGTAGTATTGATGGTGTCCACAAGGTGGAGACAGTGACACACTTTTAACATGAAAGTTGGTATCACAGTGAGAAAAAAAAAATTCCTCTTTTCTTTACCCAAACCAGAGCCTTTTCTCCTTGCTTAAAAGCCCATATGTTTACATTTCTGTTCCTGCTTCGTGAAGCTGACATTTTAGCATGTGCGATAGCGCTTAGAGCAAGTGTAGATAAAAGTGTAGAAATGTAAGTAAACCACCCAATTACTGAAATTGGAGAACTTTGGTCTGTCTTTTCTCCCCTTATTCTTTTGAATGTAGAAACTTACCCTCAAAATGAGAAGTAGCCCCAATGGCACTTCATGCTCTTTCTAGTTTTAACATTCTAGAACACTTGTTAAGCACGTCTTTACCCTGCGGAAATGCATGTGATCAGCTGCTTTGAAGCCAACTCATCACTTCACCTTTGCATGATGAATTTGGGGCATGTTACTTAATGTCCTTTCTACTTATTGGTTTTTCTTCACATAAACTTAAAAAGGTGTAAATTTTGAAAGGCCCGTCATTTATCCTGTGCTTCAGAATCTGCTAAACAAGTCATTGTCGAGGCCGTGGGTATAATGGAAAGGAAACAGACTAAAATCTTCAACAGACCAGGGCTTAAACTGCCCAGCCTCCCACCTGCTCTGTGACATGAGGCATGTCATTTAACTTCCTTAAGCTTTGAAGCACTACAGTTGAGACAGGTTTTTAACTTTCTCCAGTTAGATTTCTCTTAGAGATTCTATCTGATTAAAAACAAACATCTGATAAAGACCCTAATTTCAGCCAGAGTCTAGATGTCTTATCAGCCTAAAACATCCAGGCACTTGGAAACAATGAAATGATTAAAGTTTTCATTCAGATGTTTATTTAGCTAGTGGAAACGTACCCTTGATGTATGAGTAGTATATCAATCAGTACAGACACTCTTCGAGGAAAGTTCTTATAAAAGCTTACTACAAGTTGACTTGGAAAATCTGATAGGAAAGTAAATTGTAGCTTCTGAATGCCTAAAACCTTTGTTTTAGATGCTGCACCTCATCTTGGTAGAACAGCTAGTTTTTGATGCCTCTCATTCATTTTCTTCACTGCATGTATGTACACTTGCATTTGTCTGTGTCTTTCAATTCTCTATAAGATAGGGCTAAAATTACTTTATTACCATGAGTTTAGCTGAGAAATGAATGGCAAATGTTACTGTGTATGTGTGTATTTACCAGACCCCTTATTGTATATAGTATGCACCAGACATGGCTAAGCACTTTACAAATTGTCATATGATCTCACCACTTCCTGTTGTTAGATTGATAAATTGAGCATTGGCTATAATGGAAAAAAAATTAAAAGAACAGATGAGATTTCTCTTACTAAGTTTTGATCTGTGAAGTCAATCCTCTACTCCTAGTCTAAAAATATAGAGTGCCATATGGCACAGAATAAAATTAAAGAGATGAACCAGACTTCACGTACATATGTTTTAAAGGAATTTTTTTTTCTTTTCAAAGGAGGCACTGAGTTGTATAATCTTCCAAAGTATTAATATATATGCCTTCATGGAATAAAAGTGACCATTTAAATTTTACATCAAAAGTTTCTCTCTCTCAGAACCTTTGATGGTTTCCTGGTGCCTGTGAACCATATCTGAACTCCTTAGCTGAATGTGGAGGCTCTTAATGGTCCTTGCCTCATCCTTCCCTGACTTAATCTTGGCCAACACCCCCTCCCCCCAACTTACTCCCGGACACATCCCAAACTTCCCCCTGCTCTGGGCTCCTATCACCATCAAAGGCTGGTTGCTACATCTGCAAAGCTCTTAGGGAAATGTTTGCTGCTTTCACCCTGGAATTCCTTTCATTTCAAGCCCATCTAACTGGTCCTGGAAAAACACTTCCCCTATGATGTCCTCCAGGACTTCTCTAGTCAGAGTTAGCTTTGTCTTATGTGTTTCTGGTAGCCTGGTTCACACTTCGCCTTCCATGAAGTATTTGAGAGGGACGAGATGGTGCGAAGAAGAGAGCATGGTCTTACCAGGGAAACAGACTTGAGATTTAATCCTGGTTCTGTCAAGTGAACTGGAACAAGTGCTTAACCTTTGAAAAGCACCTGGCAGGGTGCCTGAAGTCCCAGCTACTCCGGAGGCTGAGGCAAGAGAATCGCCTAAGCCCAGGAGTAGGAGGTTGCTGTGAGCTATGTGATGCCACGGCACTCTACCGAGGGTGATAAAGTGAGACTCTGTCTCTACAAAAAAAAAAAAAAGGAAAAAAAGAAAAGCACCTGGCCAAGAGCCTGGGGTACATGAGAAGTGTCATGCGCACTATGTGTGTGTCTGTCTGTCTGTCTCTTTCTCTTGAAACTCATAGAAGACAGACATTACCTATGACATAGTACGTGTTTAATATTTCAAGAAGGGGCTCAGTGCCTGTAGCTCAAGTGGCTAAGGCACCAGCCACATACACCAGAGCTGGCGGGTTCTAATCCAGCCTGCGCCTGCCAAACAACAATGACAACTACAACCAAAAAATAGCCAGGTGTTGTGGCAGGTGCCTGTAGTCCCAGCTACTTGGG
>CAUYON010207293.1:0-14241 GCA_963573935.1 Arctocebus calabarensis
GAAATAGCACTTGCTTTTGAGAATTAGTGCATTATTTAGGGGTTAGTAATTGTGTCTACATTTTTCAAAGTTTTATATTATGTTGTTACTATTATAAGTTACAGTGGTATCATTCTGAATGTTTTTAGGCCTTGAAATAAACCCTAAATATTTTTTTCTTAAAAAAAAAAAAGAACTTTCAGCATTTAAGAACATCTGACATACTTGATATCATATATATGTAAAATACAAGGGTCTTTCTTGATAACAGTTCCCAATATAAATTTGAACTAAAAGTAATTGTCTTGTTTTAGTTATTTTTCAGTATTAGTCCTCCTGGAGCCACTCTATAAAAATTAGGAAAATTATAATGTAACATTGGAGGTGTTACTTTACACATGCATTATAATTATTAGATGTTAGCAAAGCAAACCAAGCAGGAGATTTAAAAATTGAACTCACCCCCTTTCCTCCTGACTTTTGGTCAAATGGTACCATAGTGATTTGTTTGGAATCCCGCTGGTATGTACAGTAGTGCTTCACCCAAGAAGTTCCAAAGTGACCTGCAAGGTAATATTTCCTATGAAACAACTGTATATGTGCACTGTATTCTATGCATCATTAACTGGAGAAACACACAATTGATAACTCACAATGCTCGTCTACCCTTAAACTGTTTTAGAGGTAATACATTCTTTGCACCAGCTAGACAGGAATAGACTAAAATCTGATTCCACAGGCTGGAAATGGAAGGAACCCTGGGCTTTCCCCCAGGGACCAAAGAAATCTGTTTCCCACTAATGTTACATCCACTGGGTCTTAAAATATAAGGGAAGTAGAGCCTCCCTGGGGGAATTAATTCACGTTCCCATCATCAGTCTTCATTTGAAGTTTCCATTCTCTTCCCTGATAGGAGTAAGAGGATTGAGGAAAGAACGCAGAAAAGACTTCTCCAAGTGTGTGCTCCCATTCCCATCTGGCGTGATGACATCATACTTCCCACACAGCTGCTCTTTGACTCTGTGCACAGACATCACAGCCATCAAGGGGGCTCTGATCTACTTTAAAAACCCCAATTTTCACTTTCGTGAAACTCAAGAAGGTTTAAACAGCAGGCAAGGAAACCTCAGAGACACGAGAGATGCAGAGTGGAAGGGACTATCAACACCCAAATATGATCTAAGGAGTATGTTCCTCAAAATTACCCTCAAGGAAGAGGGAAACACCTTACAGTAAGGCTCTAATGAAGTCTCTGATTTTACTCAGTGATTGCCAATTTTTTTTTATTTTAAATTTAAAAAAGTACTATTAGAGGAAGTAAGGCATTACTAGCCCACAAGGACCTCAAACGATACTGCGAGGTTTAGATGCTTACAGAGATCGCATAGCAGAAATGCTTAAAACTTAAAAACATAAATAATTAGCAGACATTTGATAATTATTAATGGTGTGATATGACTGCCAATTGCATGTGATTCGGTAAACTTAAAAATCGATACAGTAAGTGTCTCCATGAGAGCATCAAGGACAAATGAAAATACCAACCATCCTAATGGATTCTCAAAACTTGGGGGGAAATTCCAGTGACAGCACAACACAAAGATTACCAAAGTCTTGGACCACTTAAGCATTAAAATAAACAAGGACAGAAACACAATATAGCTTATTAAATAATGTAGAAGTCCCTAAATCCATTTTGACAAAGGAACGATGGATGCATGGACAGATGGATGGATGGACAGATGGGTGGGAGGAAGGGCAGCAGGGATGACACTTCCTTATAGGACATGGAATGTCAGTTACTCAACCTGAAGGGAGTAGCACAGCTGAGAAATCACCATCCGCACACATCACAGTAAGGACCGGGTTGGCAAGGACTGTCCACGGACACTGTATCTATCGATGCGGGAAAGTGTGATAAGGAGAAAGTTGTGTACATAATCTTAAGGCGGTACCCTACAGACTGCTAATCAGGTATGAGGGAAAAATAGTGATTATAAAGTGGAGAAACCAGACAAAATCCCGACTAGGTGATCAAAACGAACATCGCCACCCAGGGATGAATGAACACTGTGCGCTCCACACGTGACCCTGGTCCAGAAAACAGCATTACTTATTTATGTAGGATTTGGCCAAGGATGCATACTCCAAACCTAATCATGAGGAAACATCAGACAAATGCACACTGAAGTCAATTTTATAAAGGAACTGGCTTACATTGCTCAAAAACATCAACATCGTGAAAAACAAAGGCTGAGGAATTGTTCCAGATTAAAGGAGACAAAAGTCATGAAAATGAAATGTAACCTGTTTTGGAAAAAAAACAAAATGCTTTGTAAGGACATTACTAGGACAACTGGCAAAACTGGAATATGAACTGTCGTTTAGAATGAACATTGTATCAATGTTAAACTTCCTGGATGTGGTCACATAAAATATCTGTATCCTTACAAAATACGCACTGCAGGAGCATGGTGTGTGCATCCTATTCTCAAATGGTCCATATAAAGTGTGTGTTTGTCTGTAATGTGCACATGCACGCCCCCATAAGGAGAGACATTGACATAGTTAGGAAAAATGTAAAAATTGGAGAACCTGGGTGGAGGTTGTATTCTCGTTTTTATACCATTCTTGCAACTCTTCTGTAAGTTTGAAATTTTTAAGTTACAAAAAAATTGAAATTAGAAAAAAAGCGGTATTACAATATGCTCTAGACTACATTAGAGAACAAAAAAAGTGGTTTTCACAATAATAAACTCATTACTGTCAAAAAAGCACAGGAAGTGTTTGAATAAAACTGTGTATAATGTAATATGAGGGTACAAAAAAGCCATAATGATTGCAGAGATGTAAGTAAATGATGTGAATAAGTGGACACTGAACTATATTTTTCAGTCCTGAAAATCTGAATTTTCAAGTTGACCTAAAACCTTTCCGGGGGATCTTCTCCTTGGGCAAAAAGGTGATCACTTTGTATTCAGGTATATATGAAACACCCAAGTAAAGTAGCTTACATTTCTTTTACACTTCAGTAAGTTCATTCCTTTCAGAAGAAGGAACAGAAAACTATGACCACAGCCAATCCTCCAACCCCACCATTGTCCCCGTTGTTACTAGAGAAGTGTTTAAGCACAAGCAAATTTTTGAGTAATTGCTAAATAGAATAATCACTAAAACCAAGTGTTTCTATACTACCCTGAAGATTTTAAGAGGGAAGACATTTGCCTAACACTAAAGCAAAGGGAAGACATGATAGAACATAAAACTAGTAAACTTGGGAGGAGCAATGTGTCCTCCCAAGGAAGCAGAGTGGGAGACGAGAAAAAGAACCACCCTTAAAGCAAAAAAATCACTTTCTTTCATTCCTACTACTGCATGCATGAATTAAGTCCAGAAGCGCTACCCTAAGGAACACTGCCCCATCACAAACTTTTGCCCAGGAATCTGTGAGTCATCACTAAAAACTCCATCTTAGCAGGTCCTGGCATTTCTTCTTTTGACATCTTAGGCAAGGCAACGGGTCTTCTTCCTGACTCTGGGAATAAGCTCTTATTTCTACTTATAGTAAAATTCAAGTGCTGTAATGAAAGCAGTAGAGAAGAAAAGGGAAAGGGTCTTGGTTGTGATTGGGCCTTCCTGAAACAAGTCTCAACTGAAAACTGAATCACCAAATATTAAATCTACCAGAGGAGATGACTGTTGATAGACAATAAAGTCTAACATAGAAGAAGTTTCCATGGCCTCTATGCACTGGGGTTTAGGATCCTCGGAGCAGGATAACACTAGGGAGATAAGAGCAACCACAGAGCCTCAGGGAATTCTAGGTTCCCAAGGGAATTCCCAGTCATAAAGGACGCACAGGTAGATAAGAGTCTGTGGACATCATCTTTCCCTTTGGAGAAAGTGAACTATAAATTTACTCGCATTCATCCAAACATGTACTTACAATCCCCAGGCACTACTGGATATACACACCACCTTCTGAGCAAAAGGTCTGAGTACATCCCCAGCTGTTGTTAGTCAAAGCACTTACGTTTCTCTTGTACATAAAGGTATCCTTCCATGGTGTAGGGACTGATGGTCTTGTGCTCAAGGGGATTCTCCTTCATCTTTTTCATCAATGATTCCACTTCTGACCTGGTACCTTCAAAGCGATTTCTTGTCTAGAATGAAAGGAATTTTAGTCAAATTAAAGAAATGAAATCTCTAATAATTCAGAAGGTCATCCTAATAGAATCCTTAGATCTAAAACCAGGTAAGGATCATTCAACTCTCAAGGAATTGGCCACGTACTCACTTATAAACTTTGGTCTTAATGTCCTGTACGGAAAGACTCTAAAACTCTTTTAGAGAAAATGCAAATGACCAGGTCTCACTCTTACAGGTCAATTTAGTACCACTGGACCTCTGAAATGAGCATTTTAAATAGGCACTCTGATTGGGATTGATCCAGGGGTTTTTTCTCTAGCTGTAGGGAATGCTGCTTATTGATGGCTCACAGATGAGTCCCTCCTTAAAAGACAGATGCTTCACTGAAGGTCACTCCTTTCCCAAGGCAGCCTGCACCCAATGACCAGTGTAGAATAGGAGCAAAAAGTAAAGGCGTCAAAAGCCTGGCTCCTTTGCTTGCATGCAGGACCTGAGCTGGAGCTGGGCTGAAGGATGAGCCCAGCTCCAAAACCCCCATAGCCTAAGAACTCTGCTGAATCTGCAAAATATCCCAACTTCTCCTGAGAATCAGCTACCTCCCTCCGCCAGGTTTTTTTGCAGCCCCTAGTAAAACTGCATGTAACTCTTCAGAGTTTGCTTTCTAAGGAGCTCTGCCTAAGGGGAGCCATGCTTTGTGAAATCTTTTCAAGATTCTGCAACTCCCTAGTCTTTGAGACAATACAGAGAACCAGGCTTCTAAAAGCCATGCAATACAACCCCCACAGACATATGGGGGGTTATTTTCTAGACAAGGTCACCTTGAGACAAAGACCATCTGAAAGTTAACATGAGCCTATCACACAGTGAAGAAAGGGACTCAATGTTTGCTAACCAAAAGCCCTAAGCAGGAGTCTGTGCACCAAAAGGTCCTGTGTTTAAAACTTGGAAATGAAGCCTGGAAGTGAACTGTACTGACTTGGATTTCCTGTTAGCCTTCCTAAGAGTTGGACAAGAGCACATCCTTTGAGCCAGTGGCCAGCATGTGTCTCCTACGCTCACCCTCTGAACACACTCTCCAAAGCCTGTGACCTGGCAGCTACATGCACAGAAGGGAGGCTGGGCTGGGCTTTCCACTGCCAAAGGAAATCCTGACTCTGCTACTACAGATTTGAAACATAATCAGCAGTAGCACTTCCGAGAACATAAATAGTACTTCAAAATAATGGAGAGGAGGAGGATGTTCTAACCCAGGGCCACCTAGCACTCTAGAAATGCCTGCCCCCAGATGCCCTTTGAACCCAAGCAAGACCCACCCTCCTCACCTATACTCCAATCCACATAGGTGGCTTCTATGGCAACCAGGCCCTTATTTTGTGTTTTTCCTTTCCTTAACCAGAGAAAGGAAGGCTGCCCCATGCCCACTCACGTTCTGTATGCTAATGGTCAACTGTGTCTTGAAGTCACCGAAATCCTTGGCCAGTTCATAACCATGGTGATAAAAAGTAAAGAGTCCTTGCAGAAAGGCCAGCAGCTGTAATGAAGGAAGAAAGGCAGGTGTCACATAAACAGGCTGAAATCAAGAATGATGTAGTGCATCTGAGTTACCAGTGCTGACTGAAAGTCAAGAATAAATATTAAGGGCTAACATTTAAGGTGCACCACTTATGTGCCAGGCACTATGCCGTTCCACACCCCATTACACTGAATACTCACAGCAACCTATGACCTAAGTACTACTGTTACGCTCATTTACCAAAAAGGAAGCAGATTCAGAGAGATTAAGAAACTTGCCCCCAAAGACAAAGTGATGGCCAGGATTTGAAACCAGGACTGCTTGGCACCAAAACCCATGGTCTTACCCTATGAGACTCACCACCTCCTAAAAGTATTATTCCTCTAAAACTGAAGTCCAGGGCTCCAACTCAGTTTCCTTCCAGTACATTTGCAATATCAGGTTGTCAGGCAGAAGAGGAAGGGAGAAAAGAAAGCTAAGTGTCCTAGACTGCAGTTTAACAAAGTCAAATCAAAGAAAATCACCTCGATTAGAATTCAGCTACAGAATGCGTCTGTACTTCCCGTAAACTATCCAAAAGTAAACACTACAGATTCCTTTATTAAAATATTCCCATGTTCCCATATTTTTACTATGGGTTCCCCAAATTCTCACTTAAATCCTCTTAAGCTAAAAGATAAGCCCAATCATTGTTTAGTCTTGTCTTCTGTGAATAATGAAAACATACATTCACCACAGTTCTCACCACAGACCCTCATATACTGACAAACTATTACTGTCCCCACCCTAAGCCCTTGCCAACCTTCCTTTCTCCAAACTAAACAAACAACGTTGCTGCGGTCTTTCCTCTGCGAGCTTCTATCCAAACCTCACTGTTGTTACCCTGCCCTGGCCCCTCCCCAGGTGCCACATACCTTCCCTCAATTACAAACTCCCAATCTGAGGAAAGGACTACAACAAAAGCTGGAATGCGGCTTCAAAGGACCAGTGCTGCGCGTCTCCCAGACCAGCCTCTACCACATTGAAGGACAGTCTCTGCTAACTTCAACCTCTCAAGACCATCGCACATTTTTCTTAGTGGTCACTCTAACCTCCCTGCCTGCCCTACCACATGTTTCGCCAAGACCCCTTGGCTTTACTTCACATGGTTGTGTTCAGTTTTTCAGTCCCTAAGTGAACTTAGCTTTACTTAAACATAATCCCATACCTCCCATCCTACTTGTTTTCACCTACCTCTCCTTTCCTGACAGGCAGCCCTAACAAAGACAGGAAAGGAATCTCATCCCAACCCCCCACCTTGCTTGCTGCAGAAGTGGTGGTCACAAAGGTGTGTGCTGCTCCATCTGAGCTCAGAGGGGACACCAGTGTTTGGGCTAAGCCACATGCCCAGCCTGTTTAATCGGAGAGCTCTGCACTGGAGGGTCAGGCGAAACCCAGATTATGACAATACAGTCCATGGACTTTCCATCGCCACTGTCCCCAGCCCATCTACCACAGACGGGAGAGCAAGCACTGCTGAGTTTCCTGTGGCTATAAAACCTTCTAGTGGCACCATCTACAGATCCCTAGCATAAACCAGAGAGAGAGTAGTAAGTCACATACAGTCACAGAGATTGAAAGCAAACTTTTCCTCAATGACTAAAGCCTTTGTACTTGCTATTAAATACCTTCCCTTACCAAATGTAGTCCCAGTACTCACAATGACAACTGTGCTTTCCCTCTCTTATCTCTGCCCCCCTACCCACAAATGCTGTGCCCCAGAACTTCTCCAAGGCACTAAGCCACTCCCACCCCCCACTCCCTGCCTGAGAGTAACTCAGAAGATGAACAGCTAATTCTAAGGTCATTCCTCCTGTTAACTCTGACTTATTCAATAAGGCCGCTCTTGCCCAGAGTAATTAAACATTCTCAAACAGCTCAGTGAGATGCCACTGGGGCATGTAGGCAAGTGTTCCAAGGGCAGAGGGTTACTAATATTTATTTTGGCTTTTACTTCCTAGGTGTCATGCCTTGAATGTCCATTTTCCTATGAGAAATGACTCCTCAGATACTGTTACTTTGGTCCACTTCTTTTCCCTTCCTTCTCCCTCACATCTTTTTTATCTGCCCTCCCCTCAACATATCATATGAACCCTTTGTACCTAACAACAAGTGGAAAATGAATATCTACCCCTCGGGGGGCAGGGTGAGGCCCACAGGACCCCAGAGACGCTTTCAAAGCAAAACACGAGAGGGGGCAGCTTGCTATCGTCCCTCCACTGAGGAGTCAGCCATCCACTGAGCAGCCACAAAAATCACAGTCTGACAAAGGAAAGACCTTCCCTGCCTCCCACTGCTTCTTTCCCATCATTGCTTCCCCAAGCAAAACTTATTCCTACTTCCTTTCTACTGTTTAAAAACTTCTATAAAGCAAAAATGAACTATCTGAGGAATTCAGATTGTCACCATTTATAGAACAGAAATACTTTTAGGGGTTGAATTGTCCCCCCAACACACCCAACACACAAAAAAAGAGATGTTGAAATCCTAACCCCCAGCACCTCAGAATGGAACTGTATATGGAAACAGGTTCTTTACATGGGTATTCAAGTTAAATGAGTGGGCGAGCCCTAGTATTATTTACATATTTGCATATTCTACATTATTTACAAATACCCATATATTTACATGGGCATTAATTCATTAATTAAGTTAATACATTGGGCGAGCCCTAGTACTTTTATAAGGCCACCATGACTGGTGCCCTTAGAAAAGGAGAAAATCTGGACACAGAGACAGATGAGGCCCCTACAGCCATGTGAGGACAGAGGACTGGAGTGATGCATTTGTAGACCAAGAATACCAAATACTGCCAGCAAAGGAAGGATCCTTTCCCTGCAGGTTTCAGCATACCCTGCAAAAACCTCGATGTCAGACTTCTCTCTTTTAAAACTGTGAAACATTAAATTTCTACTATTCTAAGACACTTGGTTTGTGGTACTTTGTGACAGTAGCCCTCAAAAAACCAATACAGCTGCCAATGATCATTCACTCAAGCAACAAAGCGCAAGTCGGTCAGCAGGGTGATGAGAAGCCGAGCCGGGTAAGCCACTTAACTCCCTTTAACTCATCTGTGACAGGAGGATAATAGTGGCACCTGTGCATGGGGTCATAGTGAAGATTGATGCCAACTATCCATGTAATAGGCTAAGCACAGCAATGCTATGAGGAGCTGCCTAGCAAGACATACAATCAGACTGAGGTGATAGAGGACGCACTGCAGTCCAGGCCAGACCAGAGAAGGGAAGGCCCAGGGTAGGATGCAAAGGAAGACTCGGGACAGAAGCAGTGAGAAAGGAGGGGAATACGCAGCACCAGGAAACACTCAGGAGATAGAACTCAGAGGATGCCGTGCCTGAGGAATGCGGGGAGCGAGTTCTCGGCAGGACTGGCTAACCTTCAATTATAGAAACTCAGGGAATAGAAGGAACCTGACTTCACCTTCACGAAGTCAGAATGTCATTATCTGCAATCCAAATCTCAAGAACATTTGGTACTGCAGCAAGAAATAAATAAAGGCTTCCAGTACAAAATATACATATGAGTTTAGATCCCAGAAGATTGATTTTCTTCCTTGGAAGAAAAACTTGGAACACTAAAACTCTTGTTTCTTTTTCTGGAGGTCAATAATATCCTGGTACTTGTAGTTACAGTCTATGAAACAAATGAACACAGATGGCCAACGTGCTTGGAGATTCCCTGAATGCCTGGAAGATTCCCTTGACTGGTACTCAAAATATGAAAACCCACACCTAGGTACTCCAACAATTTAGTTCATTAGGTTTCCTGATGGTTTCCTTTCTACCTGTGAGCAATGAAATGCTGTTTCATAGCGACTAAGTGCCAGGCTCTTCCAGCTCTGCTATGTATTAACACTAGATAGGACCCTGGGTAAGTACAGGCACATGAACACATGTTTCCATTAATTTATCTGAAAATAGGAACTAAAACAGTACCTGCCCACAGAGATGTTATAAGGATTGAATGACATAATGTAGGTAAAGTACCTAGCACAGTGCGTGACACGGTTTCAGCAAATACATCAACTGCTATCTCATGTTCTTCCTTCATATACTCTAGGCTGGTGGCTTAAACGTAATGTGCAGCTGAATCATCTGGAGGGCTTAACTAAAATACAGATTACTGAGCCCCACTCTTAAATTTCAGGTCTAGGGTAGAGCCTGAGAACTTACATTTCTAGAGCTTGTGAATCATTGACCTCATCAGCTGCATTTTTATGCATGAATATCTATCCCCAAGCCCCAGCTCCTGAAGCCACTGACCTACTAGAACCTGGTATATTCAGAGACAACAACTTCTGCAGCAAAGTGAAGGCCAAACATCTGAATCAGACATCTGGATTCTAATCAACTCCTTTAGTTTAACTTTAGGCAAATCCCTGTCATCTTTGCCCTAACATGGGACTGGAAATTTCTGTTCATTACCTCTCCAGATGCCTCACTGTATGAACTGAAAACATCTGCATGCTACCATGATTATGGTCTTTAAATCCCTCTGGCATTCTATGTCATCCGCCCTGTCCCATCTCCCACTGACCTGCCTGCTACAATGCCGGCTCTCCACCACATACATCTTGCCAGTGAGGCTGTGAGAATCTCAGGCTAAAGCATCTTTAGCCTCTTCTATGGTATTCAGTATTTATGACTATTTATGACATTCATAACTATGTTAAAACAGGTAGGCCCTGTTAATATTGGCACTTGACTCATTGTTCATAAATAGAAATAATTGCTAACTTTTCATTGGGTTCAAATCAGATTCTGTTCCAAGCACCTTACACAGATAAACTCAGTCAACCCGCACAGCATCTTGATGATGGTAGTATTATCCCCATTTGTAGATAGGGTAAATGAGGCTCAGACAAACAACTTGCCTAATAACACACAGCTAGGAAATGAGTAAGCAAGGATTTAAATCAGGGTTGTCTGGCTTTAGAACCCTTAGCCATGACACAACTGCCTCTGAAAGGGAAAACTCCGCAAGTCAAGAAATGCAATGGTAAATCCTTATAGATTTACTTTTTAAAAAGAGAAAGAGGAAGAAAGGAAGGACAAGAGAAGGGGAAAGGGAGCAGGGGAGAGGAGAAGGATAAAAACCTATCCCAAAAAGCGAAACCATCCAGCTAGGCCCAGCCTAGATTGGCTGAACCTCATGGATATGTGAAGAAGACACACTGTTTTTTTTTATTTGTTTATTTTTTTGTTTTTGAGATAGAGTCAAACTGAGCCACAGGCGTCGCCCGACACATCTATTGTTGTGTAAGTTACTGTGGGTGTCAAAAGCAGTCAGATGTAAAACTGAATTACTAGGTACATCTACCAAGAGATCAAAGTTGGTAACAGAAAACTCACTTCAAAAAAGGAGATGGGCCAATTAGAATAAAACTCATCCAAAGTAAGCAAATATAGAATAATATTGGTCAATATAAACATAAAAATCATTGGAATCACAGTGTTCTCTTCCTTTAGACATTCTGGTAAGATGTAATTGTGGTTTTAGGCCAAGAATTTTACATCATTATAGCTAGGCTCAAACACATTTTTATAAGTCAAAACAGGAACCATTACAATTAACACATTTTTGCCAGTGAGAAATAAGTTTATTTCTTCCTTTAGCATTAAAATTTGTGCTTTGGGATTTAATGAACTTTTACAAAAGATTTTCTACATCCTCTCATTATGGAAGTGTTCTCCCTGCAAAAAGCTATTGAGAAGCTTGAAGAAGTGGTAGTCAGCTGGCACGAGCGTCAGGGGAATCTGGCAGATGAGGAAAACATCAGAGCCCAAGTCTTTCAACTGTTGAAGCATTTGATTGTGTGACACGTGGTCAGACGTTGCTGTGGAGAAGAATTGGGCCCTTTCTGTTGACCAATGCCAGTGGTAGCCATTGTAGTTTTTGGTGCATCTTATCAATTTGCTTGAGCATATTTCTCAGATGTGATGGTTTTTCCAAGATTCAGAAAGCTATAGTAGACCGAGACAGACAGCAGACCAAACAGTGACCATAACATTTTTGTGGTGCAAGTCTGGCTTTGGGAAGTGTTTTGGAGGTTCTCTCAGTCCCAATCCCTGAGCTGGTCATTGCCAGTTGTCATGTGAAATCCACTTTTCATCACATATCACACTCTGATGGAGAAATGGTTACTTGTTGCATAGATTAAGAGACAACAATACTTGAAAATGACAATTGCTCTGATTTTCAGTCAGCTCATGAGGCACCCACTTACTGAGCTTTTTCACCCTTGCAATTTGCTTCAAATGCCAAACAACCATAGAATGGTCAACCTTGAGTTCTTCAGTAGTTTTTCATGTAGCAGAGGATCAGCTTCAATGATGGCTCTCAGCGCTGTCAACTTCTGATGGCAGCCACTATGCTCCTTTATCTTCAAAGCTCTCTTCTCCTTTGCAGAACTTGTGGAATTACCACTGCACTGCATATTCATTAACAGTTTCTGGGCCAAATGCGTTGTTGATGTTGCAACTTGTCTCTGCGGCTTTATGACCCATTTTGAACTCAAGAAAATCGCTCAGATTTGCTTTTTGCCTAACATCATTTCCATAGTCCAAAATAAACATAAATAAATGGCAAGTAGTTAAGTTATTAGCAAAAAAAAAAAAATAAAGTGAGAGATGCTCATTAAAATGATATAAAACATAACCACATTTATTTAAGAATGTATTCCAGGATCAAATGGCAAATTTTAACAACATAAAAACTGCAATTACTTTTGCACAAAACTGATAAAAACAATGCTAAAGGGCTCAGCACCAGCCACGTGCACTGAGGCTGGCAGGTTCGAACCCAGCCCAGGCCAGCTAAACAACGACAACTGCAACAAAAAAATAGCCAGGCATTGTGGCGGGTACCTATAGTCCCAGCTATAGGCTGGGAAACTAAGGCAAGAGAATCACTTAAGCCCAAGAATTTGAGATTGCTGTGAGCTGTGACACCACAGCATTCTACCTTAGGGTGACAGAGTAAGACTCTGTCTCAAAAATAATAATAATTATTATTATTATGGCTAATTCCATGTGACAAAATTTGAATTTCTTCTCAGACCATGAGAAACAAGCCTTCAGGTAACCTTTGACTAAAAGGCTGGCTTTCATACTCTTAAGCCCCAAGCAGGACACATCCATGAGCCTGCTTTCCCTGACAGCTGCTCACATCTAACAAATCCCACAGAAAGATGGGATTTTTGACCTGAGACCTCGACTGAGACCACAACTGGACAGGAAGTTGAGACTATGGTTTCCAGCATTCACATAAAAAGGCTTAAGTAATTAAGGACTAAAGAAATTTGCTAAATGAGGTAGCTAGGAATGGTATCCCAAAAATATAGGTCAGCATAGTAAAAGATATTGATAACAGATTCCAAAGGCAACTGGAGTCTTGATCAAACTTCTAGTAAGTCTACATGCCTAAAAAGCACCCCACGAATTCACAAATTAGAAAGGAGCCACTGAATACTCTTTACTAAAAAGAGTAGTCATTTTTCCTTCAGTTTCTTATACTTTTATGTGTATTCACGTTAAGAAAATTACCGTTTCTTAAATCTATGTAGATAAGAATCTTATTTGGGAAGGGGGAGGAGCAAGATGGCGGTCAAGTAACAGCTTCCTTGCTACTGAGCATGGTAAGACTGGGAAGAGAAGACTCCAGGCATCTCTGGCTGGTGGGATGTGCCCAGAAACATCCCTTTGGGGACACAGAGAGTCAGCAAGAGACTTCTGGACCCCATGAGGAGGACAAAAGCAGTGGAGAGCTGGCAAGTGGTTGTGTGTATTCGTTCCATCTAATCTCGCCGGCAGCCTTAAGTACAACAGTGAGATTGCAAACTGGAAAGCCCTTACCTGTGACTATTTGGGTTGGTTTTTTTTTTTTTGGGGGGGGGCCTTGGCACTCAGTTGAACTACCTTGGGAGAACCTGGGAAAGAGTGTGGAGGACTTTAAGTGTTGTCCAGGGCCCCAGACTAAGCCACTGAGCCAGATGGAACTAATAGTGTTCGGCTGTGGGCAACACAGAGCCACTGTGGGAGAACTACCCTGGCAAGCTCTGCCCTCAGGTTGGCAGAGCAAGGATCAGGTGGGAGACCTTGGGTGAGTAATCTAGTGACTAAGCAGCCTAAAGGCAGGGACTGAGACGCCTTACAGCCTTGGCCCTAAGGGACATAGAGAGAGACTGGTTTGGGCACACTGGATAAGTGGACAGCCACTTCAGGAGTGATCCCAGCAACATGTGCTTTCCTAGGAAAGCTTCTGCTTAGCCAAGGTTAGCAGTTTAAAGTGCCTTTTAAGCAAGCTGAGGAAAGATTAAGGCTCTCCACCCTCCAGGGTTTGAGAAATCAGCAGAGGCCTCCAGTCTCCATCTCCATCTCATATGGGCATTGTAATTAACATCTCATACCCCAGAAGATCACCTGTTGCCCAGACAATATTCAGCAAGATATATATACCGCTTTGGTTGTGGTTGGTTTTTTGTTGGGTTTTTTTGTGTGGGGGGGGGGGTTGTTATTGGAATTTCAAAATTTTTCATCAAG
>CAUYON010207295.1:0-11177 GCA_963573935.1 Arctocebus calabarensis
CCACTAGCAATGTAGAAGTGTTCCCTTTTCTCCACATCCAGGCCAACATCTCTGGTTTGGGGATTTTGTGATATGGGCTAATCTTACTGGAGTTAGATGGTATCTCAAAGCAGTTTTGATTTGCATTTCTCTGATGATTAAAGAGGAAGACTCCCCAGGCAATTGAAGCAGCATCAAAAATACACTACTAGGACCTGATCAAACTAAAAAGTTTCTGCACAGCCAAGAACACAGTAAGTAAAGCAAGCAGACAGACCTCAGCATGGGAAAAGATATTTGCAGGTTATGTCTCTGAAAAAGATTTAATAACCAGAATTCACAGAGAACTCAAATGTATTAGCAAGAAAAGAACAAGTGATCCCATCTCAGGGTGGGCAAGGAACTTGAAGAGAAACTTTTCTAAAGAAGACAGGCACATGGCCTACAGATACGGAGCTTTAACAAATATAATTTCCTCTGGTTCTTTACTCTCCCTCTAGTTAGCCTTTAAGATATACTTACAATTCATATGATAATTTAGCTTCCACTTAACAAATTCTCAATTTGGACTCACTCTCAATTTTTAAGATTAGCTGTAGAATGTCCAAAAACTAGTAACTGTTCAGACTAATCATTATAAGGGGCTAGTGCAGCATGGAAGTTATAACTCTGCCCTAAAGTATCTCTCCTGTAACTGTCACAGTAATTTATGGAAACAGTACATGGGGAATACATGTTTTAATTGTACACATACCCAGGATTTCCACTGAAGACAAACAAGCTGATGAGAGCCAGAAAAATGTAGTGCAGAGAGAAGCAGGGGATTTACAAGTCAATTTTTATTTAATTCATAATGTTATCTATGACTTAAGTTGGAATTTTTCAGTCTCAATTTTCAAGGTTAAGATTTTCAGTAGCATTTCCTCCTCAGCTAAAAAGACATAATTCCCAAACGTTGATCACATACTCAGGATGCACCCTTGTGTCTGTGGCTGCAGTGTCATTTTCAAGGGCTGTGTGAGCCCTAATTTGAGGTTTAAAGCCTGAGCATTCAGCCGAAGCTCTGAAGCCTCAACACTGAGTAAAGAATGCTCAGATGGTAGTAAAAGAGCAAACATCTGTCCTGATCAATGCAGCCGATGACTAATTGTGGTCACTAGATTTTTCCACCAGCATTTTCTGAAGTTTTAGAGACACTTGTTTAGACAAAGAGATAGGACGCTAGAAGCTGCCACCATCCTAAAAGAGAACTTGAGAAACTGTCAGCTGCAACACTTCCCTCATATCAAATGCCACTGGGGAAGTTCAAGAGTAAGACGGAGAAGGAGAATTGACCTCTGAGGACAAAGCAGCCTATTCACCAAGCACATGTTCTTGTACATGCAGTATTGAGGTCTGCGTCACAGAAATTGTACCTCAGTGTATAGGACAAGATGGCCAGGGGTTAGCACTCCAGAATAACCCACTGCCACTTCTCCATCAGGTTCTACCAGCTGACTCAAAGCCAAGGCTTTGCCAGCATGTGTATGTTTTAAATAGTCAAGGGAAATGCCCTAGAAAACTTTTATATTAATCTTAGTTCTGATAAGAGGCTATTGAAGACATTCATTGATGAGCTACTAAAAACACCTTTTATCGCTCTTAGAATAGAAGATGACAGACATATCACTCAAGGATGTGCCTTGGGAGCAGAAGCCTCTGCAGTTTGACTCTTATAAGTAAAAACTCAAGCAAAAAAGTCCAGATATGGAGATGGTTATTATCTCTAGCCATCAATGTGCTGATGCTTTTGTACCAATTAAATTCTAGTACTTAAAAAATTATCATGCCTTAGGTTGTCTATTCCATAGATAATGTAATCAGGAGACCCATGTCCTGGCTCAATCATGGTAGAGTCAATGGAATAGAGAAAGAAAATAGGTATAGTAGGCCGCCATTGCATCAAATGGGCTAAGAAGTTTAGACTGAAAACTTGCTAATTGTGTGACATCAGGAAACTTATTCAACTTTCCAAACTAGCTCAGTGGTGATATGGAGATTAAAGTGTCTCTTCCTCTTAGGGTTGCTGTGAGGATTGGTGAATGTACAGAAAAGATACCACATAATGAGTTCTCAATATATGTATGTCTCATTAGATTTGTGATCTTAAGTTTTTAAAAAATCTCTGATCCTAAATATTCTACTTTTGGATCTATCTCATAATTGTGTACTATACTTCTTTAGGAAAAGCATAATATGGCAAGGGGAAATGTAAATAAAGTAGCTTGTTTTGCTATGTCCTTTGATATATGAAAGGGGAAACACAGAGAAAGCATAAATAGCATTCAGTTTCATGTCAGCATTCATGATCAATACGAGAATGCATGATTATATTAGTAAAGATGCCTGAGCATTTGATTGAATGTGGATTTCCTCCCATCACAGAGTTTTAAGTATATCACGTGAAAAATAATCAGCTATTGATTCCTGGAAATGGCCACATTGGTATGAAGTAGTGTGCAGGGCACCCTGCCTAGTTATTTTGTACATCTTTCTTATCTTTTTTTGAACCTATTTCCTGCACTGCAAGAAACTGACACAGGATGCTTATGAAACAAGATTTAATTCTTCAGTCCACATGTGTTACAGCTGAACATCAGAAAGCCCCTAGATTTCACAGAACTAAATTTTATATTTTTCTAATGGAAACCCCCATGATGTGTAAGGTTCTCATAAACTGCTTTGGGATCATATTATTAAAGTCAGTCCCATACTTCTCTCCCAGTTTACTATCATTAAAGTAAATTTGATGCTTCATGTTTTCACTCTAGCACAAAGTAGTGTTCTATTAAGTGATTTTGAAACATTATCTTTAAAAACAACATGCTTATTAAGTGGTGCCTATGGCTCAAAGGAGTAGGGTGCTGGCCCCACATGCCAGAGGTGGCAGGTTCAAACCTAGCCCCAGCCAAAAACTGCAAAAAAAAAAAAAAATGCTTGTTAAGAAGCTCTCCACACTAAAATTTATTTTTATTATAATAATAAAATAATAAATATTAATAAATAATATTTATATAACTATTACAATAGTTATATAATAAGGCAATTTGAAATCTAAAAAATAGAATGATGTTTTTTATCAGGCATGTTCAATGAGGCATATAACTGACAAACTAAATCTTAAAAATCTCATAGGATGATACATTGTCATGATAATTTTGAACTGAACCAAAGCTAACCTTTCTGAATCATACTAAAAAATTAGATAAAGTTCTTCGTTTGCTACGGTCTTAATATCCTGATGAAAATTTCTGTGAGGAAATCTGTCTAGGGAAAGAAAGCAATCAATTAAATCCATAGAAGGATGGAAGGAAAAAAAAGAATACCTAACTTACAGCCCTGGAGCTTCAAATTTTACAGGAAAGAGCTTTGCGTGTGACCTATTGGTTCTAAGAAGGTGAGAGAAGCCACAAGCCGGAGTCCAACTTGGGAAAGACACAGATGTAAAAAAGAAGCCACCGGGATATCCCCCAGGGCTACCCAAGTAGGAGAATCACTTGATCTGGGTGGGAAAGTTCCTCTCTTTGCTCTACTAGGGAAGTCTTCCAGGTATACCATGCTCAATACACTTGGAGGAAATGGTACCTTGAAGTACTGACAGCTTTCATCATGCATATATCCATGAAGCAGAGATTGTAAGAAGCAGCTTAGAACAATGGAACTAGAATAAACTTTCAAGTCAGGCTTCAGTTCTATTCTCAGTTCTGACATATTGGGTTGGAAAAGTTAATCTCTTTGAAACTTAGTTGTCAATTTTTTAAAATGGGGATAATGACATTTTTCTTAAAAGATTATGTATGGGGCTCAGCACCTGTAGCTCTGTGGGTAGGGCACCAGCCACATACACCTGGGCTGGTGGGTTTGAACTTGGCCTGGGCCTGCTAAACAACACTAACAACTGCAACAAAAAAATAGCTGAGCATTGTGGTGGGCACCCATAGTCACAGCTGCTTGGTAGGCTGAGGCAAGAGAATCACTAAGCCCAAAAGTTTGAGATTGCTATGAGCTGTGATGCCATGGAACTCTACCGAGGGTGACATAGTGAGACCTGTCTCCACAAAAAAGAAAAAGGATTATATATGGTAAAGATTAGATCAAGTAACCTAAAATATCTAAGATGTTTTATATCTGTTTTCTTAGCATATTTATCATTGGCTATCATGATTATTTTTATTCATAGTGTAAAGTGCTTTTATACTAAACTTGAAGTAAAAAATGAACTATGAGTGTTTCTTAGGGTAATATTTCCTTTTAATCAGTGGTGGAAGTAACCATTGCAAACTGAACACAGCAAACTGTACTTGCATGAGCATAACAGAAAGCCTCCTGATTATCAGGCTCTTCTAAACCACTTTACTTCCCTGAATTTATTCCTTTCCAGATCATACCCTTAAAGTGTCACTGCCAGGAATCAGTCTCTTGAAAATAATTTTAATTTTCAGATGCTTATACTACAGCAAGATCATTTTTAATAAATGATAAATAAATTTGAATGATATATGAAAGAGGAAACACAAAAACAAATCATTAATAAATGATAAATAATAAAGTGGTTTTCTGACAAAACCACTCTAAATATAATAAGTTTCTTCAGGAAATGATAAGAAGGGATAACTGGCATATATTAATTATACTGATGAATGTCTAGCTCTATCTGTGACACATCCAAACTTGAAAGTAACCATTTGACATGCACACTCTGACAAAGCAAACAATACTTCCTTAACCATGTTCACAGTTTTAAAAGATGGAAGTGTGTTCTAGAGGTTAGGACACGTGGTTGGAAGTCACACTCCCAAGACTCGTCGCTGACTCTCATGGTGACGTGTTGCTTGACTTCAGACTAGTCATTTGACAAGCCGTGAGCCAGTCCCTTAGTTCTGTCACTTCTTCTAAACCTCAAATGCCTCAAAGGTCTAAACCTCTAGACCTCTAGAAGCAAAGTCTAATGTTGTGACTTTCAAAACTACGCAACTCTAGATTATTTGATATCTGTATAATCATTCTATTGTGTTCATCAATAAATGCAATAAAGCTAGTATAATAGCAGGTCAAAATAATACACAGATGGATATATAAATGAAGAATAAAATTTTGATGAGAATGAGTGACTATCAATACATAATATCAAAACAAGAAGGAGTTAGGGCTAGAAAATAATGATACCAACATAAAAATGACACAAAAACTATGGTCACAGAATTTAAGATTGTCATCACACCAGAGATTTCTCTATTCAAAAAATTACTATTCTAAGTCTTTCAAGGCATCTGAAAGAAAGAACAGTGATTCATGAGAGATAGCAAGCAAACAAAGTAAGCCTTATAATTACACAGTTTACAGCCTGGAGAAATGTCTAGGCTATGGAATAAGATAAAGGAACCCAGGCAGAATCCAGCCATCTTCACAGGTTAAAAAGGCAAAACCAGAAGTTCAAGGAGATCAAAGCAGATATCAGCAGAAAAACATACCAGAAAAAAAAAAAAAATCTATATAGAGAAAGAATGCCAGAATTTGCAGAGGGTTCCATTTCAGTATGCAGTTGAATTCTGATTAGCATTTATCTATGATAAAACTACCAGGAGTCAAATAAAGAATGACTTGAATGGATTAGAGGAAACAATGCTCACATGTCACAAAGGAATGAGACTTGTCCCAAAATCAGAATGAAAATTCAAGATATTAGGTAGAGTTTTAGGTAAAGAGCCTCACCTCACTAGTGGGAAAAAAATTAACCTTTGGTGAAATCTTACTTTGATCCCACCTAACACAGCTTGACCTGAAATAAAAATAAACATATTTTTAAGTAACTTAACCATGACCCCATAATAAGCATAAGAATATTTATAGGAATGCAAGAATATCTAGCACCTCAAAAAGTAAAATATGCAATACTTGCATCAAATTGAAAATTATCAGGCATGAAAAGAAGGCCAGAACATATAATCTATAATGAAGAGAAAGATCCATCAATTAACAGTTCCTCAGTAATTACACACATAAGACTATTAGCACACAATGACATTATAACAGTTATTATAACTGTATCTCTTATGTTCAGGAAGTTGGAAGAACTTGTTCAATCCATGTAGAGATGGAAACTACAATGTTTAAAATGAAAAACGCAGTGGGTGGAATAAATGTCATATCGAACATTACAGAAGAAAATGTTAGAGAACTTGAAGATATAGAAACCACACAAATGAAAAACACGGGGAGAAAAGTGACTTTAAAAAATAGAAAGAAAAGACCCCATGGTGGAAGCAGAGACAGAGGAAGGGTGCTGCAGCAGGGTCTGCGAAGACGGAGGAAGCCACAGTGAGCCAAGAAATGCAAGGAATATAGCTCTGGAGCAGTGATTTCCAACTGATGTGCCCTGAGAGCATCTGAGATGTGTGTGAAAAGTTTTAAAAATCATAAATTATTTTTGAAAGTTCTAGGCAGAGTAAGAACATGTATATTTTGTTTTTACCCTTTGTTCAACACTATTTAAACATACCAGAGAGGTTTAACTTACAGGTTCAAGTGTGCTATGAGATAAAAATAGCTGAAAAGCACCACTCTAGATGATGGAAGAGGCTCAGCAACTGATTCTCCCCTGGAGTCTCTGGAAAGAGCACAACCCTGTCTACACCTTGATGTAACCTCAGAGAAACTCACTTTAGACTTCTGATCTCCAGGTCTGCAAGAGAATGAAGGTATGCTATTTTAAGCCACTAAGGGTATAGTGCACTTGTTAAATTGTAATAGAAAACTAATATACTATTAAAAATAAAATATAGTTAGTATATAACTGTAAATACAGTAGGACCTCTGTAAGTTGACCACCCCAAGGACTGTAACAAACTGGCCAACATACCGAGTTGGTCAACATAAGAAACTAGGCCTACCGTACTGATACTTGTGGTGCATGTCTGGTTTATAAACATTAGGTCAAAAAAATAGAAAGAAAAGAAATAAAGAACATTACAAAAAGAACCAACCAGAAGAAAGCTGTAATACAAATTTAAGCAATCAAATACAATAGCGTCTCCATATGTTGACCAGCCAAGGGACAATAACAAGGGTCAGCATGCAGAGGTGGCAAATTTACAGTACTAGGCCTACTGTTCTGATATGTGCACATCATATATGCCCATTCTATGAAAATTAGGTGACCTTAAGAAATTGGCCAAGGTAGGGATATGGTCAACTATGGAGGATCTACTGTATATAATGAAGTTATCAAAGGAGAGAAGAGGAAAGAAAGAAAGACTATTTGAAGAAATAATTGGTGAAAAATTTATAAGTCCATCAAGTAGAGTAATAAAATTTGAAGGTAGGCAGTTCAATATTAAAGATATTTAACTATCAGCTCTAAGTGCAATGTTTAAATAATAAAACTAAAAAAGAGATTTCTTATAAGCCAACAAAAGAAGTGACATAGAATCATAAAGAGCACATTAATCCTATCTAAGGTAGAAAAATAGGAGAAAGGAAGAATAGATGGGGCAAATAGAAAACAAATACCAAGATGGTAGATTTAGCTCCAACAATCTTTATAATTACTTTAAATATGAATGATCTAAAGACCCCAAGTTAAAAAGCATAGCTTGTAAAATTGTACAAAAAAAGCAAGATCTAATTATATGATGCCCACAAGAAGCACACCTTAAAATTGGCATACGTAATAAAATGATATAGAAAGAAATACTATGCTAACACTAACCTAAATAAAACTGCTGTGGTTATATTGTCAAACAAAGCAGATTTTAGAGTGGAAAATATTATAGCAATAAAGAAGATCAGTTCATAATGATGAAGATTCTATTTTATCCAAAGGAGCTAACAATTATAAATGTTTATTCAAAAAAATAAGAAAGATTCAAAAAAAATTAAATGAAAACTGATAAAACTTCAAGAAGAGATAAATTCAAAACTATACTTGGAGAAATCTCTCTGAGTTATTGAATGAGCACTTAGATAGTTAAGTCATAAAGATATAAAAGACAAACATGATTATCAACCAACTTGAGCTAACAGACATTTATAGAACACTCCTCCTAACAACAAAAGACTATGCAAGCATACCTCAAAGACGTGGCAGGTGTGGTTACAGAACACCACAATAAAGCAACTATCACAATGAAGTGAGTCACATTAAATTTTTGGTTTCCCAGTGTATATAAAAATTATGTTTACACTATACTGGAGTATATTAAGTGTGTGACAACATTATGTCTAAAAAAAATGTACACATCTTAATTTAAAACATTTTATTGCTAAAAATGCTAATGATCATCTTAGCCTTCAGTGAATGATAACCTTTCTGTTGGTGGACGGTCTTGCCTTGATTTTGATGCTGCTGATTGACTGGGTGGTGGTTAGTGAAGGTTGGGGTGGCTGTAGTTATACCTGAAAATAAGACAGAGTGAAGTTTGCTGCATCAGTTGAATCTTCCTTTCGTGAAAGATTTCTCTGTAGCATATGATGACATTTGAGAGCATTTTACCCACAGTAGAACTTTAAAAATTGGAATCAATCCTCACAAGCCTTGCTATTTCCTTGTCAACTAAGTTTATGTAATATTCTAAATTCTGTGTTGCCCTTTCAAAAAATGTTCATTGCTTCTTCAGCAGGAGTAGATTTCATCTTAAGAAACCACTTTCCTTGCTCATCCATAAGAGGCAACTCCTCTCCCATTCAAGGTATATAATGAGGATACATCAATTCATTCACATCTTCAGACTCAACTTTTAGTTATAAGAGCTCTTACTATTTCCATCACATCTGCAGTGACTTCTTCCACTGAGGTCTTGAACACCTCAAAGTCACCCATAAGGGTTATAATCAACTTCTTCTAATCTCTTATTAATGTTTATAGTTGGACCTCCTTCAAAGAATCATGAATGTTCTTAATGGAATCTAGAATAGTAAATCCTTTCCAGGCAGTTTTCAATTTACTTTCTCTGGATCCACCAGAGGAATCATTATCTATGGTAGCTTAGCTCTACACAATGTATTTATTAAGTAATAAGACTTGAAAGACAAAATTACTCTTGATCCATGGGCTGCAGAATGGATATTATATTAGCAGGCATGAAAAACAATATTCATCTCCTTGGACATCTCCATCAGAGCTTTTGGGTTAATGAGGAAAAATATTATGAAAGGAATCTTTTTTTTTTTAAAGTAGTTCTCAACAGTGGGCTTAAAATAGTCAGTAAACCATGTTACAAACAGATTTGCTATTCTCTAGGCTTTGTTGTTCTATTTCTAGAGCACAGGCATGGTAGATTTAGCATAATTTAAATGCTCTATATTTGGGGAATGGTAAATGGTCACTGGCTTCAGCTTAACATCACCACCTTAGCCCCTAACAAGAGAGTCAGGCTGTCCTTTGAAGCTTTTAAGCCAGACATTGACTTCTCTCTAGATAAAGTCCTAGTGACATTGCCTTCTACTATAAAGCCATTTCATCTACATTTAAAATCTGTTGTTCAGTATAGCCACCATTATCAACTATGTTAGCCAGAACATCTGGATAACTTGCTGCAGCCTCTATCTTAGCACATGCTTTTTTCTTTTTTGTTATGATGATAGCTTCTTTTCTTAACCTCGTGAATCAACCTCAAACTTTTCTTCTGCAGCTTCCTCACTTCTGTCAGCCTTCATAGAACTGAAGAGGGTTAGGGCCTTGCTCTGGATTAGGCTCTGGCTTAAGCAAATGTTGTAGCTGGTTTGATTTTCTACCCTAAAACTTTCTACTTATCAGTAATAAGGCTATTTTGCTTTCTTATTATTTGTGTGTTCACGGGAGTGACACTTTTTTATTTCTTTTAAGAACTATTTTTTTGCATTCACAAGTTGGCCAAATGTTTGACACAGAGACCTAGATTTAGGCCTATCTCAAATTTTGACATTCCTTCTTCATTAAGCTTAACTATTTCTAGCTTTTGATTGAAAGTGAGAGTCAAACAACTCTACATTTTTTTTTTTTTTTTTTAATTAAATCATAGCTGTGTACCTTAATGCAATCATGGGGTACAATGTGCTGGTTTCGTATACAATCTGAAATATTTTCATCAAACTGGTTAACATAGCATTCATGGCATTTTCTTAGTTTTGTGTTAAGACCTTTATATTCTGTATTCAGTAAGTTTCACACAACTCTACTTTTCACTTGAACACTTAGAGACTATTGTAAGGTTATTAATTGGCCTGATCACAACGTTGTTGTGCCTCAGAGAACAGAGGCACCTAAGGAAGATGAGGAGAGACAAGGGAATGGGTGGTCAGTAGAGCAGTCAGAACATACACATTTATTGATTGAATTCACCAACTTATATGGACATGATTAGTGATACTCTAAAATAATTACAGTAGTGCCATCAAAGGTCACTGATCACAGATCACCATAATGGATCTAATAAGAATAAAAAAATTGAAACATTGCAAGGATTAGCAAAACATGAACAGAGACATGAAGTATACGCCTGATGTTGGAAAAAGATGCTAAGAGATTTGTTCTATAAACACAGTATTGCCACAGACTTTCAATGTACAAAAAACACAGTGTCTGTGAAGTGCAATTAAATGTGATATTCCTGCACATTCCTTACAAGAGCACACAGATCCATTTACCAAAATAGAACATATATGGAGCCATAAACTGCTCTGATATGTTTTAAAATATTGAAGTCATACAAAGTAGGATTAAATTAAAAATCCGTAACAAAAGATCTTAAAAAAAAAATTTCAAGTTTTAGAAACTAAATAAGACACTGCTAAATAAACTATAGGTCAAGAAGATATTTTAAAAAGAAACTTAAAAAGTATTTTGAATGGAGTAAAAATGAAAACACAACATATCAACATCTGCAGGATGTTGCCAATGTAGTACTTAGGGGGAAATTTATATGGTAGAAAATAAGAACGGTTTTAATTATTTTAGCTTTCACCTTAAGAAAGTAAGAAAGAAAAGCCTATGAAACCTTGTCAGAAGAAAAAAGAAAATAATAATAATAAGAGCAGAAATCAATAAAATAGAAAACAGAAAATCAAGAAAATAAAAATTTGCTCTTTAAGAAGATAAATAAAATTTATTTTTAAAAAATATTAGGGGGACCACACCTATGGAGCATAATGCCAGTACAAGTTGGATCTATCAAGTGTAGAAC
>CAUYON010207303.1:0-12347 GCA_963573935.1 Arctocebus calabarensis
CACGAAATAGCAACGGCGCCGAAACCCGCAGTGGCTGAAAGCTGACTCGGGATTCCGGGGAGGACATCCCCAGGCTGGGCGGTGAGGTGGGGAACCACCACCTGAAAGAAGTAGCAGCAGCAGCCCTCAGGATCTTCCAGGCGTGGCCAGAGGTACCGCCCCCACCCCGCCCTCGCTCGCGTAGATCCGTCCTCTAACCTCGTCCCGCCCCACTTCCCGACGCAAATACGCATGCGCCGTCTTAAGCCGCGCTGGAAAGCGCGCGCGTGCCGAGGCCCCGCCTCCTCAAGGACTTCCGGGGAGCGGCTTCCACCGCTAAGCTGTCTCTTACGCGTCGTTTCTTTGAACGGCTGCTGCCTTAGGTCTCTTTCTGTTGCAAAGGTTCCCAAGGCTTAGGAAAAAGGGTTGTAAATCTTAGGCATAAATTTGTTGCTGTATAATCGTTTACAGAATGAGTATTAGTAAGTAGATGTTTAGTTTTAACTCTGCTTTCAGAAAGCCCCACTCCTTCAAAACTTAACGCAATGTAGTTTGGGGTGTGGCCTTGACAAGTCTTCCTATTTCACCGGTCGGAGCTGGTAGTACTGTGCGAGAGAATTTGATGAGAATTTTTTAAGGAAAGTTTTTGCCAGCACTCTTATTTAAAACTTTATTTTTACGATGCTCTTTTAAAAATGTTTTGTCCAAGTCTAAACTTAAGTCACAACCAGGTTTTAAAATGAATAACCTTAGTACCTATTTTTTTTTTCTTTCTTTTTTTTTTTTTTTGAGACAGTCTCAGGCTATCGCCCTTGGTAGAGTGCGTGGCGTCACAGCTCACAGCAACCTCAAACTCTTGGGCTTAAGGGATGCTCTTGCCTCAGCCTACCGAGTAGCTGGGACTGTAGGCCCCCGCACCAATGCCCAGCTATTTTTTTGTTGCAGTTGTCATTGTTGTTTAAGTTGGCCCAAGTCGATTCGAACCCGCCAGCCTCAGTGTATGTGGCCAGCGCTCTACTCGCTGAGCTATGGGCGCCGCCAGCACCTTTTATTTTGCCCAACTTAATCCTTTCCCACACTCAGAATCCTTAATCTCTACATAGAGCCAAGACCTACTGCAAAATAATGTAGAGCAGGTGAGAAGCTGCGGGATAATATAGTTGAACAAATCAAGACTAACCCATGACCTTCTGACTAATCAGCAACAAGGTAGAGACATGGGGAAATAAGGCCTTTTCTTAAAATGGGCCTCTGGAACGAGGTTAATAAGGCACTTTGGGATTCCAACCAGGTGCTCTTTCCATGACCTTCACTCAACATTTGAATGCCACAAGCTTGAGGTGGGTGTTCAATAAGCAGATGCTAAACAAAATTATATTTCTGTGAGAAGCACAGAAGTCTGATAAGAACAGACTTTCAAGTCAGATTTGGTTCAAGAATATGCTTAGTACTTGGGAACTCAGTTGTCATAAGCATTTCTTATATGTTTATATACCATTAGTTTTAAAGTTGTTGATTTAAAAGTACTAAGTTTTCTTTTTTTTTTTTTAACATTTCAGCTATTCTTGTCATAGTGACACATAGCCTTGCCTTTATGTATGAAAGAGGGTAGCGGAAGAAAATTAAGGGTCAATACAAGGCTGAATATTATAATATGTTTCAGGATGGCCAGGCGCTTATGCCTGAAATCTTAGCACTCTGAAAGTCAAGGTGAGTGGATTGCTTGACCTCAGGAGTTTGAGACCAGCCTGAGCCACAGCAAGATTTCATCTCTACTAAAAATAAAAGAAACTAGCTAGGTGCACCTGTAGTCCCAGCTACTCAGGAGGTTGAGGCAAGAGGATCGCTTGAGCCCAGGAGTTTGAAGTTGCTGTGAGCTAAAATACCATGGCACTGTACCTAGGTGTGACTAAGACTCTGTCTCAGAAAAAAACATACCGGGATAAGAACCTGGAGGTAGGAACAGTTAGGACTCAAATCCTAAATTACACACCATTAGTACATAAAAATATGGCTGAAAATCCATTTGTGACGTTTCTGACCCTTTTCCTGTGAAAGAAGTCTTCTGAGTTACTATTCCTGAATCTGATTGTTAGGAAGGGAAGAAATCCTTTATGAAGAAGACGGTGTCTTTAAGGCCCATATAAAGAAATGCTACAATAGGGGATGGTTGGGGTTTATTCATAAAAATAATTAAGGATTAATTTAGTGTTCTGTTATTAATAGAGTCTCTGTGGAGAAATGCTTAACATTTTAATATGTTTGGAATTCAGACAACCTGTGATTTATTTTGTAAGAATATTTGGAACTTCTTTCCATAAATCAAGAAATATATAAGAAGACCAGAGATTCTAAGCCTGTATTTCTAGGACAAACTCAAACAAGTTGATAACAAGAAGGAAAGTGGTCATCACCCTGCTTAGGTTTCTGAGAGTATAATTATATGTGTGTATATGTATCTTTATGTGTATGTGTGTAAGAAATTCCTTAATATTGAGAGCCCTCCAAGAGCTAGTAAATGTTATCCCATACAATATTTCATTTAATCTCATCACTGTAGTGTCATTACAGAAAAACATTTCTAAAGCAACTTAGACAAAAAAATTACTTACAAATTCTATTTACTTAGCTCAGGGCCTGTGGCTCAACGGGCTGAGGCGCCAGCCACGTACACCTGAGCTGGTGGGTTCAAATCCAGCCCGGGCCTGCCAAACAACAATTACGGCTGCAACCAAAAAATAGCCAGGCGTTGTGGCGGGCGCCTGTAGTCCCAGCTACTTGGGAGGCAGAGGCAGGACACTCGCTTGAGCCCAGGAATAGGAGGTTGCTGTGAGCTGTGATGCCACAGCACTCTATCCAGGGTGACAGCTTGAGGCTCTGTCTCAAAAAAAAAAAAAATTCTATTTACAGAAACAACGAACTTAACAATTCCTGAAGATTGTTAAAAGATTACAAATGTATAACATAGTCCCATATTAAAAAACATTTACGTTTGAGGTACTGCCTCAACTTTCCAGTATCCTTAAATGCCCTTCTACACACCTAATGCCACTTCTTTCGAGCTATCTAGCGAGGAGGTTAAGCATTTACTATGTTTCTAACACTGTCCAGGAGCACAATCATCACCTTGTTTGCTCTAGTTTAAGAAAATTTTAGCCAACCTCTGGTCCCCATGACGAACTAGTTGTTCTCAGAATTAAACACGCGATACTGGTAGCTCACATTCCCTTTGCCCCTCCTCCAGCCGGTTCCCAGGATTAGACAACTGATTCTAGCATTAACCCGACAGCTCAAGCCGGAAAAACCATTTGTCCTCAGTAGGCACCACCCCCATGGCCCCGGAAGTTGCGTCACGACGCTCTGCGCTCTGTCTCCGGACGTAGGGTTTTGTATCCGGATTCTTAGCGCGGACTCAGAACTTCGCTTTTCCCTACGCTGTTAGCACATGCGCGACAGCTCTTTTCCTTCTTCCTTCGCTTCCACTAGCTTCCACCGTCCGGGGAGCCGCCGCCACCGCCGCCGAGGAGTCAGGAAGTTCAAGATGGCCGCCGCGGAGACTCAGTTGCTGCGGGGACAGGCAGAGTAAGTAGTCTCTGTGAGTGGCCTAGAGGTCGGAGCCCGGGCATGCCGAGTTGGAAACGGCGGAGACCTGCACTGGCGGGCGGGAAAGTTCAGGCCTAACGGCAAGAACCAAAGTTTGCCTTTCTCCGCTCGATACGTTGTGGGGCGGTAGGTGTGGGAACAGGCGGGGGCGGACTTCGAGCCTCGCTCCCCCTGAGGCCGCGGCTGTTAGGGTGAAGGCGGCTGAGGCCTGCCGCGCGTCGTTGCCCCGGGAGGCGTGGGCGCGAGCGGCCTCTACAGGTCCATTGCGCGTGGCAGCTGCGCGGCAGTAAGGTCGAGCCTTCCTGTTCCTCCCTCGGAGACCAAGCGGCGCTCCCTGGCCGCAGCACTTAGCGGCATCGGTGCTGGGGACACGAGTCGTTGGTAGCAGGTAGGGCAAGCCTGAAGTCTTTCTAGTGCAGAGTCTCTCCCTCCCCCAGCCCTCCTGCTGCTACTAGTGTCCTCTTTAGGACCTGAAAGTCAAGAGGTGACTGGGTGGTAGGGTAACACTCTTGGACCATCCCATAGCTAGACTGTAGCCGGTGGGATGTTTCCATCTTCCCATCTGGTATTCTTAATCTTAACTCTAGCGATCACCTGCTGTTTTTCTTTTTCTTCTTTTCCCTTGCCTATTGGCACTTTACGAACTTGCAAACTTGAGGCAAAGTAAAATAGAGTTTAGGGCCTGGCATTTTTTGCCTGCGTTTACAGCCCTTCTTTACAAGTAGAAGTGGGAATTGTTAGCTACTGCCTAAGCACTGTATGTCTATAATTATAAGCTAATGTAAGACTCCATGCGGCCAAGTAGAAACATACTTGCATATGCTGCAAGGATTAACCGTTGCTTAACTAAAAGTAATTTTGTTTTTCGTGTTTATGCTAGGAAAACTCAAATAAGATCTTAAAGAGGGAATGGGTTTTAAAAGAATATTCCTCTAGTAATCGTTTTTTGCAACTGCACTAATTTTATATAGTCTCCCTGCAACTTGTGTCTGAGAGATAGGAGAAATCTTTGCCACCAGACATCTGACACTTCATTGTGTGCATCCAGTTCTGGACTCCTCATTAATCTGCTTGGTTCAGTTAAGGAGAGAATTATACCAAGTTTTTCATTAAGGGCTTTTTAATGCTGCTTTATTATTTTCACAGTTTGACTTAGCAGAGAACTAATGGATTGTAAAGTTTGAAGCTGAATTTAGCCTCTTATTGTTTCTCCCTAAGTTCACTGGTGCCAGTTACGGTATTTGTGCCAACACAGTACAAATCTAATGCTGTACAACTAAAGTTTCTACTAATCTGAAAAATTCTGTAGTATTATGCCCATTTGTTTTAAGGATGATCCAAATTCATTTTGAGTGGTCGTCAGCCATATTTTATTCACATGCTTTATTCAGATAATACTAGATTTAATAATAAAATATGTATTTAGGCCCCTGCAGTGTAAATAATTGTGACAATGTTTAACTCTCTCTGCCCTCCCACAGAACATTTAGTGTAAATGGAGTATTTGGTTTGTATGTGTTCCACTTTCACTAATTTGAAGTTTGATGTGAAAGCAAATACTATGCACACTGCTTAGAGTAAGTGCCCAAATGTAGTGTGGCTAGAACAATTCTTTAGAGGATACTCAGTAGTTTACAGTTACGTGAAGTTTATTTGAAATAAGAAAATGTAGAAGAATAAATATAGAAAGTGGTGGGTTATTTGAGACAGAGTCTCATTGTGTTGCACTCTGTAGAGTGTTATAGTGTCACAGCTCACAGCAACCTCAAACTCTTGGGCTTAAGCAAGTAGCAGGTGTCCGCCACAATGCCCAGCTGTTTTTTGGTTGTAGTTGTCGTTGTTTGGCAGGCCCTGGCTGGGTTCGAACCCATCAGCTCGGCCCTAGCTGCTGACCTATAGGCAGCCAGTCCAGAAAGTGGTAATTTTAAGTTTCTCAGAGGTTTTACATCTTATACATCTACCCTATAGAGGTAGATTCTGTTATTTTTCTGTATTTTACAGATGATGAAATTGAAGCACGGAGAAATTAAGTAACTGGCCCAAGGTTACAGTAAGTGACAGACTCATTTAAACTCAGGCAGTCTTGATTCTAAAACATTGCTGCTAAATGTTGTGCTGTCTGGCTTCCCACTGTATATTGCAACCTCTTTTTAAATTGCCTTTAGAGTTTGAAATCATTTTTTATTTCTTTTATACTGTCCCTAAAAGAATAATTTTTTGATGTGACATCTCTAATTTGTTAAAACTTAATTTCCCAATCCTGATTTAATAAAGATGTGGCCAAAGGGGAGGTTTGTTGTAATACTAGTCTTTTGACCCATTATAATTTTTACATGTATGTTAATTCTGTGTTGAAATTAATGGCAACATCTGCCTGTAGCTTCAGTTCAGGAGTTAGACTGCACCCTGAGCAACAAAGTGAAACCTTGTCTCTTAAAAAAAAAAAAAAAAAAAAAGTACAGTAAAGAAGCAGTGGCTCTCACTTAGCTCATCACTAAAAAGAGTTTTGAGAATTGTCTAACTTGAAAACTATTTCATGGGTACAAAAATTTGAATTAACCAATTCACTATGTCTCCAAAGCATAAATTGAATGTCTCCCAAGCAAGACTGTTCTTTGGAAAAATATTTGAAAGAGGAAGTTAAAATGACACCAGTGGTTGGTGATTGATCACTTTATTATTTTAAAGTTGTTTATGATTATTTTTATTGTGTCAAGTGCCCCAAGACCTAAGTTTTTTAGGATAAAACTTTACAAAGCAAATGAACAAATACTATTAAGCACCCATATTGTCTGTGCTTCTAAAAGGATGGTCACCAAGTACTCAGATTCTCTATAAATGTTTGTTTTATGACATGTGTTCTAGACCAGGTTGGTTTACACATCCACTTAATGTGTAACGTTAAATTGTAGCATGTAAAGTATGCATTTATATATGGAATTTATGTAGCCTATATTGTAAATATAAACAATCTAAGAAGACCATTGAGTTTCTGTTTTTTTTTTTTTTCTTTGAGTTTCTTAATAAGAAAACTTTTTCTAAAAGCTCTAAAACAGTGGTTTTCAACCTTCCTAATGCCGCGGCCCTTTAATACAGTTCCTGTGGGTCTCCCACAGGTTGAGAACTGCTGCTCTAAAAGTTACTGATAATGAACTTAATTTAGCTGCCTTAGCACAAGTTAACTGTAATATGTCACACAGTTGAGTCATGCTTTAAGTTTTCCTGACTTACCTAGTGAAACTTCAATTGTTATTTTCAATGAAATTTTCTTTGAGAGATGAACCGAGGCCATTGACGGTCTGCTATATGCCTAGTCCTACTGAAAGAACTCTTAGTAAAGTCTTATTTTAAGGATTAGAGTCTATTAAGGTTAATCCTGGTTGGCCCTAAGAAAATAGCATTTTTACCAGGAACTATTCATTATTCCTTGAGATAATATTCATTAAATTACAATAGAAATGGGTCACTCATGGGAATGACACTTATACATAACACTGGGCATCATCGTGTTCTGATCCCCAGAAGCTCTAGGAGCTAGACTTTTTTTTTTTTTTTTTTTGAGAAGTAAGTTGCTTCCTGTATGGGTAAACTCTTTAAGAATTTTGAGTGAAACTCCTCTAAGACTTTCATAAATTGTTAGAAAGTATTAGGAAAGAAAAGGATTCAAAAAGCAGACTTTTCTTCAGAGGGAGAGTTAATTTAGGGTATTGTGCATTCATTAAATATGTGTGTGCCTATTATGTATGCACTGTGAAGCACTGGAGATGGAACTGAGCAGAGATAAAATGAAACAAAAGCAAAATCTTTACAAGTATGAGCCTATAGGTAGTGTAAATGAGCTTTAGTCTAATGAATACAGCTTTTATAGATTATTCTGTCTGTATACATTATTTCATTGACATGTTAAATACTTATTGAGTACCTTTTATAGGTTAAATAATCTTCTATGCCTAGAGATAGAGCAATGAGCTAAACAGATAAAAGTCTCTTTTCGTAGTGCTTACATTGCAATAGGGGACACAAACAGGAATTCTGTCAGATGTTGGCAGTTGCTATAGAGAAAAATTTTAAGCACAGAAAGAGTGTGGTGGGGTGGGAGTTATACTTAAAGTGGATTGACCAAGACAACTTGACTGAGAAAGTGACATTTGAGCAAAGTGCAAAGGTAGGCCAAAGGAACCAGCAGTGCATGTATCTGGGGAAAGCATTTCCAACCTGAGAAACAGCAACTATAAATGCCAAGCCTCTGAGATGTGAATATATCTGTTGTTCAAGGAAAGTGGTGTATTCAGTATGAAGATGGGTAGATTAAAAAGGAAGTGAGGGATGTGGCTGGAGCAGGATGAGTATTAGGGAAGAATAGGTTCAAAGGGTTGGAAGAGGTTGGACAGGTTCAGTATAGGGCCTTTCAAGGATTTTAATGTTTGCTGTGAATAAGGTGGGAAGCAATACTCAAGTTTCATGAAGAACAGTGACATAGCATCACACCGTAAAACCATCTTCAGTCAAATGGGAGAGCTTTTGACTAACTTTATCAGCCTTCTTGCTGGCTTAAACCCATAAACCTACTTGTACCTCAAAGTCTTATCTGTCAAATGGGGAGACAACATTTCTTCAGCACTTAATGTGGGAGCCATTTATAGTGTGAACTCATCTAATTATCATAATAAACCTATGATTTGTCAGTATTTCCCCTATTTTTATAGTTGGGAAAACTGAGGCACAGAGGAGCAACTTTCTTGAGGTTACAATAGCTTTCTCATGTTGATGGCAGCATTTGAACCAGGTAGTTTGACTTCAGGTACTCTTTGACAGTATTCCTCAAAATAACATTCTTTGTTTTTTAACTATTATTTATGTTTATTTTATTTTGCATCTATTCCCATGCCATAAGCTTTTGTTTCTTCTGTGCTACCTCGTCTTCTGGTTTGGAAACAATTTGTACCTTTTCAGTAAGGATCATCCCTATGTGGCAGGGGGAACTCAAGTATGGGTTAATGCAACCATGAGCTCTGTAAGTTTGGTGACTGCATCTTGGGTGTTTTGTTCAGATCCAGATTGTATATACTGCTTCTTTTAAAGTGACATCCTTCAGATACTTGGTGGCGTTTCATATATGTATACGCTTGATGGCCTAGAGTTTCATGTGTGTTCGTAAAGTGAGCATGAAGATTTGAATCTCTTGACTTGTATGATTTGTGGAGTTTATGGGTCAAGTGAATAGCAAGCCATTGTCGCACATCACCTCGGGCCCTTTTGGGGAAGAGCAAAATAACATTCTTATTATCAGCCCTGTCAGCTCCATAGGGTTGTTGTGAATGAACATATTTATCCAGCTTATATACAATAATAGCAGCTTATGGGAAGGGCTCTTTGTCTGTGCTAGACACTGTCATAAGCATTTAACATCGATTCACCCATGTAAGCCTCACAACACCCTTTCAGGTTGGAAATATTTTATCCATTTTGTAGATGAGATGCCTGATGATTGAGCATCTTATAAACTTGGCAAGGCCACATAACTAGTTAATAGAACCAGGCAGTGTGGGTCTGGAGAGTGCTTAACCGCTCAACTATCCTTTGTCTTAAGGACACTTAGGTAGTTTGAGTTTCAGCATAATGACTAGAATTTCAAACTTTGTATATGTATAAAACCTAAGTTTTATAAACCTAGAAGCAATTCTTAATCTTTAAATAGGTTCTTTATACCTAGCTTCATAACTTGAATTATCCTAATTTCTCTTAAAGTTTTTTCCCCCATAAGTCAAGGTTCAGGAGAAAAAGACATACTTTACCTTCTGCGGAAGGAGGTTTATCTATATGGGGGTATGACCTGTGTTAGAAGTAAAGCTGAAATGTCTTTGGATTTTTTCCTAAATCTATGTATTTTTTCCCCTCCATATAGAGCATTGTTGGTGCCTTTTATAGCAAGATAATACACTTTCTTTTTCTAAGTCTTTGAGAAATATTAATGATTCAGAGAACTCTAGTATATACATAGTATTTATCCATTAGAGAGGATCTGACCCAAACTAAAATCAGACTTTTCACCAGAGAACACAGCTTCCTCTGCCTATCTTTTCAATACTTTTTCCTTTCCCATACTGCATAGTACCAGAAATGGGAGAGTGGCAGTTTGACATCCCAGAATCAAAGTTCTTTGAACTTGATGTTGTATAGTATCTTTGTGTCTCTATTGCCTTTCATTGTTCATGGCTAATAACTTCTCAGTCATGTCACCATTTTTCCTCCCACTCCCACCGAGTTTATTAAAGACTTAGATTTTCAGTAAATTTGGTGGTCCAAAATCTATACCCCATCTACTCCCATTGTTCTCAGAAATGCCAGTGTCCTTATAGACAACTTAACCAGCAACCTGATCTTTCAGTTTCTGGGCCTCTGATTCCAGTGAGCGCTAATGTCTACCTCTCACTCCCAGAATCACATAGTGTATCTTATTATCACCTGAAATTGGTATACTTGGAATTGTAACCTCCGTTAGACCAGTGTCTTTCACAAGTTTGATACTCTTGCAATGCTGATCTACTTGTTTTCTGTATAATTATAAACTATGTCTTTTATCACCTGCTTTCTCTACCTGAAATGCCCCTTCCCTCCCTAATTTCTTAACTCATTCTCTAAGACAGTATTATCCAGCTTTTATTTTTTAATCCACTGTCCTTAATTAATATTTCTCTTTCTCTAAAGTCTCTGCTTAACAGATAGGTTTTCTTTTCCCGTGATCACATATAAAACACCTGCCCTGATGATTTCTCAAAGTAAGTTTAGGTGATCTTTTAATGTTCTCATAATATCCTTATTCTTGTCTTTTCATTGTACTTCTCCAGTGTTTTCCAGACTTCTTTAAGTACTTTTCATTGTACTTCTCCAGACTTTTCCACTGGACTGTAATTTTTTGAGGAAAGGCAGATACTGGTCTTGAACATCTCTGTTTTCCTGCTAGCTAGCTTAATGCCTATGTACAGTTGGTGATTTTAGAAAATTTTAAGAAATTGACAAGTTGATTGATGATTCCTTAGCTTGCAAGGAGCTATTTGTAGTATATGGCACAAATAATAAACTTACTAAAAGTGTAGGAGGATATAATTTCAAGGCCTGACAAAATAATTCATGTTTTGTGAAAGTGAGATTCTGTCTCTTTTTTAAAAAGTGTGGTGGGGCAGTGCCTGTGGCTCAGTAAGTAGGGCGCCAGCCCCATTTACTGAGGGTGGCAGGTTCAAACCTAGCCCCAGCCAAATTGCAACAAAAAATAAATGGGCATTGTGGGTGGCACCTGTAGTCTCAGCTACTTGGGAGGCTGTGGCAAGAGAATCCCTAAGCCCAAGATCTGGAGGTTGCTGTGAGCTGTGATGCTACAGCACTCTACCAAGGGCGACAAAGTGAGACTCTGTCTCTAAAAACCAAAAAAAAGAAAAGGCAGTGCCTGTGGCTCAGAGGAGTAGGGCACCGGCCCCATATGCCAGAGGTGGCGGGTTCAAACCCAGCTCCAGCCAAAAACTGCAAAAAAAAAAAAAAAAAACAGAAGAAGAAGAAAGAAGGTTTTTTTTTTGTTTGTTTTTTGTAGAGACAGAGTCGGACTTTATGGCTCTTGGTAGAGTGCCATGGTGTCACACAGCTCATAGCAACCTCCAGCTTCTGGGCTTAGGCAATTCTTTTGCCTCAGCCTCTGGAGTAGCTAGGACTACAGGCGCCTGCCACAACGCCCGGCTATTTTTTTGTTTTGCAGTTCGGCCACGGCCAGGTTTGAACCGCCACCTTCGGTATGTGGGGCTTGCGCCCTACTTGATGAGCCACAGGCGCCGCTCCAGAAAAAAGATTTTTTAATTGTTTTAAAGTGTGTGAGAAATGCTGGCTTAAAAATCAAGTTCCTGGGTGACAATTTTAACTTAATCAGTATTAACTAGATTCAACTGTATCCAGTTTGAATTCTTTTTCTATTAATTGTAATTTTTAAAATCTCACCCTATTATGTATCCTCTAGTGCTTTTGGTATGTGAGTTCAACTAAGTTGGAACCACATTAAAGTTATATCATCATCTAACTTAGTTTTTGCTGTACATCTTCTTTGAGGTAAATGTCTAAAGCTCTTCTGAAAAACTTTTAGTGATTAACTTCACATATTGCATTGAGATGTATCTTAAATTGTATTTTGCAACTCTTTGAATGCTTAAGTAATATAATTTTAAAATGTGTTTGATACATATACAGGGTGGATGATGCTGATAATTCTGAAAAGAGTATAAATGAAGAAAATGGAGAGCTATCAGAAGACCAATCTCAAAATAAACACAGTCGTCACAAAAAAAAGAAGCATAAACACAGAAGTAAACATAAGAAACATAAACATTCTTCAGAAGAGGACAAAGATAAAAAACATAAACATAAACATAAGCATAAGAAACACAAAAGAAAAGAAGTTATTGATGCTTCTGACAAAGAAGGGTTGTCTCCAGCAAAAAGAACTAAACTTGATGATTTAGCTTTGCTAGAAGACTTGGAAAAACAGAGAGCCCTGATTAAAGCAGAACTTGATAATGAGTTAATGGAAGGAAAGGTCCAGTCTGGAATGGGGCTCATTTTACAAGGTTATGAGTCTGGCTCTGAAGAAGAGGGGGAGATTCATGAAAAGACAAGAAATGGAAATAGGTCTAGTACTAGATCATCAAGTACAAAGGGGAAACTTGAACTTGTGGACAATAAAAATACTACAAAAAAACGAAGTAAAAGCAGATCCAAAGAACGGA